>NJDD01001322.1:254899-267248 GCA_002245505.1 Calephelis nemesis
CATCTGTAAGCCAAGGAGCAGGAAGATGTTTAAGCTTCACAGGTTTCATAGGCGCATGTTTATCATAGAGATAAATTAGCAACTTATTTTAGGTATCTATTTAAGTATTTCTTTGTATTAGAATCGTTGACTAAAACCCCCTGAACACAAGCATATAATTTGCTTACTTTGGGGTTAGGTTCAATTTGTCCAGGGATATTTATTTATTTATTAAGATACGCATGTTATAATTATTCATATACTATTTGTATTCTAAACAAATATCTTAGACAAAAACTTTAAAAGCAGGAAATAAGCCATGTTGTTTTGGTCTCGCAAAATCACATAAAAATAAACTGTAAAAATAATCAATCTTCTATTATGGTTCTGTAACCAAATAGCAAAGCAAAACAGAACTGATTCGACATGTCCGTCTGTTCGTCTTATCTGTTACTAGAAGCAGTCCGCAGTTAAGGCCGCGTACGTACAGAATTCATTTTCCATTCGAATCGCATTTAGATACCAGGTTAAAAATGTGTGTATGGGTACGTGTGTATGTATCAATGTAAGTGTAAATTTGTCTAAGACATAGTTTTGGCTTGGAGCGTAAACAGACAAGAAATTTAACTTAAAAGAAATAATAAATAAATTAAAAAATTGTAACTCGCATTGTCTTCAAGATACATCAGAGCTCGCTTGAAGAATTAACAGCTGGCGAAACCAAAGGTACGAATGACGCAGATGAAATTCGGCGATAACATACAATGGTTTTTATATGTGGTAGATATGTTAGAAATATATTAAAAATGGGTTGTCTAAAAACAGAAATATTGGACAGAAAACTTTTTTACTTATTTCACTTGGGGAAAGTTTCGAATATAAATATAATAAGAAAAGGGTTAAAAGTCAAAATGCAAAATGAGCTGTAACTTATTAACGCATAATACGATACACACATACAAATATTTATATCTTCGCGCCAAGTGCAAGTGAAGGTATCCAGAATCGGCAGTGCATTGAGTGCCAAGCAAGGCTTGAAACCGGTACGAAAAGTACAGGTTCTATACCGGTATTTAGCGGTTCTTGCCATTTCGATACCTGGATACCGGTTCCAAAATGGGTACCGGTACTTCGTATACCGGTACTGACCCCATACAGGTATCTAACAAGTACCGGTATTAATACCGATAAAAACCGGTATCCAATAAAGGTACCCGTTAAATACAAGTGCGAAGTTGCCAATTTTCCTTTTTATGTATCGGTATTAGTTTAATCTCTCATGAAGGAACAAAGATATTTTCGATTGAAGAAAATATGATAAGTAATATGTTTTCTAGTACCGGTATTATTGAAACAGTACCGGTATCAGAACCCTTAAAGCAACAGTACCGGTACTAAGTCTGGTACCGGTACAAACAGTACAGGTAACGCCTTGGTATCGGTATTGCTTCAAGGTCATTAATACCGGTTCCTAAAAATACCGGTATTTCAAGCCCTGGTGCCAAGTGGACAAAGTTCACCGTGCGAAGTGAAAAAAAAAACACTCTTTATTATAGTATGGACACGTGGAGGAAACAAACAAACAATCTCAACAATTTTATACAGTTTTGTGACTTTAACTAACTTTAAAAATGGCAGGTTCTAGATTTGACTAAATTGATATCTTTGTTGAGCGATTCTTCCATCCATATTTTATCATTCAGGCATAATATATTTTATTTCGTGGGTCATGTGTTTTGTTTCGTGTGCAAGGCGGTGAACCAGGACAACACCAGGAATAATTAAGCACACCTAGTCATGATTAAGGTAATCTAAATTGCTAACACCATTGTCACGAATGTATTTTTGAACAGCGCCGTCATGACCGTGGCTATCCTGGCGACAGTATCATATAATCTGTTTGAAGAAGACGATGTGGTCGAGCCCCAGAACCTGACTCTGTCCGACGAGTTACTGCCCATGTTACAGCAAAACTGGCCGTTAAAGAGTGAGTAAAAGTTTTCTGTTTGTTCATTTATGTGTTTTTTACATTAAGATATCAATGAAAAAATTGGTCATCACCAACAACACCACTGGCGGAAGAGTGCCCTGCTGCAACTCGTCAGGGATCAAGGACAGTGTCATGTTCTGGTCCAGAGTGTATGGTCTGGTAGACTTGTACAACTGGCATAACACCTCGGCCATAGCGCAGCGACGTATCCATAACATCGATGGTATCTATAGCCAACGGTTGCCTTTTACCACCAGGAGAGCCGCGATGTTAGGTCAATTGTGCAAGTCTACCGGGTATCCAATCCTTCGAACCATTATGGCGTCAGAAATACATAAGGCAGCTATGGACCTCTACCCGGACAAGTTACAGCACATTACTTACATTTTAACTACTTGGCAGACTTTTAACTGGCACTTGGCAGAGAGATCTATTTAACTCAGCGTACCCGGACCAGCCTGGGGAACGTAGAACTTAGTATCCCCGTAACTTTTTGATATCCGGAAAACATCGCCAGCAATCAGGTTTCATTTTGTTTGGTAACCATCCAAGGACCCATTGAAAAATGTATACAAAGTTTTAACCAGCTCGGTTAAGGCGTAATAGGTACTTAAATAGCCTAGTAACGAATTTATGTGTAAAAATATGTAAATAACGAAAATAAAAACTACAATATATTTAATTAAGTTAGATATTTGCACACCACAATGTGGTAGAATATGTTGGTACGAATAAGTATTCTGTAACAAATTTAAACACACATATTCCGCAAATAAATTTCTTCCTTTCTTTCTTTCTTTGCTAAAAGTTGTATAATTACAACAAGATTAAAAGAATTAGGTATAAAATCCATAACATTCAAAATATTTCCAGTCTTACCATAGACTTAGTGTGGGCGCCATATAGCTATATTCGATGTATTGTAGGTGGTTCAACACATAGTAGTAGTAGAAGTAGTAGTAGTAGTATAGTATCTTCACGAACATATCCCCGAAGAGGTAGGCAGAGGCACAACCAGGGCACCCACGACTAGCCGAAGATACTAAGTCCCACAATGTGATAGATGGCAAGCTAACGCCAACCGGGCTTATGTCCTATCACGAGCAACAGTTTTTTTTGTTAGAAAATTGGAAAAACCCAATTTCTTTTTTGTTGTCTGACCCGGGATTCGAACCCGGGACCTCATGCAGTCAAGTCCAACGACTGAACCGCTACACCACAGATTTAACACGTTTAATGCATTGCCCGGTAGAGTACCCCAAGCGTCCCTAAAGTTCGGTAATCTCCGTACAAAGCTCGCGGTTCAAAACACTGTAATCAATTAACAAAAAGTAAAATTACTTTAAGAAAACAAATGTACGTTTTTAAATACATCTACCAGTAGTAGTATTTCGGGCTCCATTGCAGAATAGACCATCTGCCTTCCTATCAGGTAGCTCGTAAAAGGCGAGCGTAGGCTTACCGTCACTAACACAGTGTGTTAGTAACGGTGAGCCTACGGTACCTGATTGGTACCACTGCCTTATCAATTCCTGCCGCCATAACGTAAATCCTTGCACGGTTGGCAACGCACCATTACCACCTTTGGTGTTTTTAGGCGGCGTGAATTTCTTACCATCAGGAAATTCGTCTGCTTGTTTGCCTTCCAATATCATAAAAAAATATAGAAATATTTTCACTTAGCAGGTCATCCGCCCTGCTCGTTACTATAAAATGCAGACGAAGCGGTGACGACAGATAAAACCAAAATAGTTAACTGATTTTAAATTATGCTGTTTATCTGGTTAGTTTGTATTATAGCCCGCCTTTCACCGGTTTCGAGTAAAGTTAACAGTATCCGTGATCTTGCCACATAAATTGTAGCCCTTGAGGGAATCGGTTGTCCAATACCTACTTATCTTGATTCTACACCACGCCCGTTGTCACACATGCAAAAGATAGGTTCAATAAAAAACAATAAAAATCTTTAGTTTTTTATCCTCTACTGACATTTTAAAAAGGGACATCCACAGTATTATGATTCTACCTACCCTTGAAGTTTAGCTGGATCTGTTAATTATCATTTAACACAAATAATTCGTGTGTTTGTGGTCCTCTTAGTCCTCTAAAAAGGCTCAACCGATTTTTATGAAATGTTTATTATTAGAATTGGTAGATAAGTGAACAAATAGGTTATAAGGAATATTTCATACCACTTGACACAACATGTTATCGCATCAAAATATTTTCATGTACAATAATTTTGCCAAGACGAAACGGGGAACTAAAGTCACTTATAGTTTTATGAGTATGGTGTGAAGCTTATGAGGCTTGGGCTTGTAGATACCAACGCTTAGAATTAGAAGCTTGGCTTTATATAGCATCTGATAACGTTTTGACTGCGGTATTACTTATACTACTAACTCTACTAAATGTAGTCTAAAATCTCGAACTAGTATTTTCTGAAAAATGTTTTTTTTATTGCCTTTTCAATTAAAAGTTAAGTACCATTAGCTTTTAAATAACTATTCAATGTTTTACTTCCATTTATGATCTATTTTGTCTATTCCATTTAGAAAATGAACCAGTCAGGCCACCGCTTCAAATGTCAGGACGGATGACTTCAGTACCAAAAGACAAGCTAGCTGAAGCCGTTGCCAAGGGTAAAGAAGCTCTAAAACATCGGAAAGAGATAGAGTCTCGACTGACACCTCTGAACAAGAACTCGCCAGCCCAACGAGCTCAACGAGCAGCCGCTACACTGCCAGGAGTTAAACCCTTAGCTGAGGCTGCCTTCGTCGTAGAAGAGGCGACCAGAGCTTTGATCAATGAGTGAGTATTGATTTTATGTAGCTGACCCGCCTGGCGTTGTTCTGCTATTTTTAATGTGAATTTAGTAAAAAAAATATTGTAAGTCACCCTTATTACTTAGGAAATAATATTGATGTTGGCCGATTCTCAGACATTCTCAGAAAATTTCATGGGAATCGGTCAAGCCGTTTCAGAGGAGTACGGGAACGAACATTGTGAGACGAGAATTTTATATATAAGATTAGGCGCAGTTACCACACGGCACACCTTTTGAATAAGAACATAATATTGTACTTTTAAATATGGTATTGTATCTTCAAGCCCAATATATTGTTATAATATAATCCTCAATTAAAAATTTTCAAGAACCCCCGACAGAACCCGTATGTAATATGGCTAAAGCTATCTCGGTCAAGGGCGGATCCAAGGGTGGGGGTCATGGGGGTCATGACCCCCCGGTGAGAAAGGTTTTAGATATGTCGAATAGGATCTATATTGGACCTAGATAATTTCATGTATTCTTTTAAATCTCATTTAAACATTTTATTCGAACATCAGAATAGACTCATCAACATGTAATAGGTACTCTTACGTAGTATTGTATTCTCTTTGTAGGTACATGGGGCACACTAAAAGTCTTGCACTTCTAGCTAATCGGAACTATTTGAATGTGGAATATTACATTTTTAAAACATTGCAACTTTCTTAGTAATAAAAAAAACAATTGGCTGCAAATAATTTGTCAATTGTTTTTTGTTCACACATCTAACTTCTACGTACGCGACGAAAATGGAGTTATTTTTTATGATTTGAAAAGTTCTCTTTCTCCGCGAGACTGTACCGTTCGTCTTCAAAATGCTTTTAGGAGAGAAGCACCTTGTTTGAGCACCGTGAGGCTATGGTTTGCTGAATTTGAGAGAGGTCGAATTTCTTTACATGACGAATTTTGTAAAGGGCGGCCTTTAACTGCCGTCATTGAAAATAATGTGGTATGTGGTGGAAAATAATTAAGCGGTTAATTGAAGTAAACCACCGGATTACCTATGAGACAATTCGAGGATTTTTGAAGATTGGTATGAGCCAAATTCAGAAAATTTTACACGAAGAATTGAAAGTTTGGAAACATTGTCGTTGTCGTTGGATCCCTCATGAACTGACATCGGAGCAGAACCGGGCTCGGGTGGAATGGTGTTCAAGGATGCCACTGAAGTACGAACACTGACATTTTTTATGTCAGTGTTCGTACTATTACACTGTTTATGACATTGACACAAGAGACGAAACGTGGATTTGTTGTTTTAAACCCGAAAAAACAGCAATCTTGTAAATGGATGTTTAAAAATGAGAACAGGCCAACAAAAGTGAGACAGGCGAGAAACGTTGGAAAAAAACATTGCGTTTTTTCTGTATAATTCCACTTGAAGGTCAAAAGGGTGTTAATGCCGTGTGGTATTCTACCATTTGTTTACCCAGGTAGTTAGAAAAAGTTCGCGAAAGACGACCCAAAAACCGCACCATGATAGCGCTTCTTCACACATGGCCAACAAAACAAAGTCATTTTTAGCTTCCGAAAAAGTACATCTCGTCACTCATCCTGCGCACAACCCCGACCTAGCACCCTGTGATTTCTGTATTTCCCCAAATCAAAGATTTGATGAGAGTTTTTACTTTTACCAACTCCGAAGAGGCAGTGATAGCGTTCAATCAGCACGTAGAAAACATGCCTTCAGAACTGTGGTCCTCCTGTTTTCGGTTCGATCGCTTAAAAAAATAATTAAAATGTAAATGAGATTATTTTGACAAGCAAAAAACATAATATTTTGGTCATAACATGTTGTTTTTTTTAAGTTACGCTAAACTTATAGTGTGACCGACATATACTAACTTGAATTTTATAACAGGTTTATAAAGTTTGTAATTAATTAATCAAAACATAACTTTACGATTTTTTGATGTAAAAACAGCAATAATCTAATTTAATATTTTTTTAATAACGAAAATTGAAAATATTATGTCTTTTGTATTACACCTAGTCAAAACTACGTCACGAAGGTGGGTAAACATTTTTGAAAAAAATTTGTTCATTATCTAAAAAATGGGAATCATTCTATTAGTATTATATAAATGCGAAAGTCTGCCTGTTCCTTTTTCACAGTTAAACTGCTGGACCAATTTCTATGAAATTTTGCGTATAAATAGATAAAGTGTAAAAATAATCTGCAGAAGCACTAAAATAGGGCAAAAAATAATAATTTAACGGTAGCAAAACATTTTTATTTCGGTTTTAGTTTATAACTCAGAAACTATCATTCACAGATCCAATTTATTCCATACATTTGGATCGTCCAAAGGCAAACGCGGTAGTAAAGTAAATTCGTACGAAACTCACACTCAGCACACGGGAATATGGGCGTGAAGATACTGTTTTTTATATTATAGAATACCTTTAATCCCACTCATGTCCGATTGCCATGTGAACGAATTTCGCCGGGTCGGCTACTAAATAAAATAACTCAAAAATTTGCGCAATGAACCACTAGATCTTAAGGACCAAACAGAACTTCAAGCTTTGATGGTGGTCTACAAAATGAGATATTATGGATTAAGTGAAATGAAATAAAATGAAATAAGTACACAACTTCAAATTAAAATTTTTGATTATATTTATAGTGACAAAAATATGCGTTAATAAGTCAGTTTAACTAACAAACCAATAATCGGATCGTAATCAAACATAATATGCCAGTAGGGTTAATCTTGAATATCGATTTCATGCAAATTTGAAATTTGAATCGGATTTGTTATTTTAGGTACTCTGGAACACAGTAATAACGGATGATTAACATTTAGTTACAACAAAATTCAATGAATCTGATAAAATCATCTATTGTTTATTATTAATTAAACTTTAATAATTCGCTTATATTTTGTTCAAGAGAACCTAAAGTGACAGATCCGATTTCAATTTCCAATATTGCATAAATCGAGATTCAAGAGTAACCCTACCGACCACCTTTTAATTTTGACCTACTTTACAAAAACTAATCTTCAAAATCAAAAAATAATACACAAAAAACATTCATTCAAATCAAGGACTCCTCTACTGTTACATTTGATATTTCCAGCGCTTGGCAAAACTTCCTTATATTCATATTTTTAAATGAAGAAACACTTGTGCTGTTTTACGTATCACATAAAATTTATTATTTTACAAATAGCCTACCGGTTTCGCTTATAACAGCATCATCAGGACTAGAACTTAAACTACACTACTTTACTACTACTACTACTTTACTACTAGGTGCTTTAGGTTTTAGCCCCAATGATGCGTTTATAGAGAAAACCGGTAGACTATTGATAAATATTAAATAATAAATTATAAGTGATACCTAAAACGGTACAAGTGTTTCTTCATTTAAAAATGTGAAAAAGAACTTTATTTGTCAAATGGCTAAAAATAAGGAAACTTCTTTAGCTCATTATTTTTATATCTTTGTTTATTTATCAAACCAACCGGTTCAGCTGTTTACATCGTCATTAGTTTGCAACTTGCTGCATTACTAAATTTAGAATTTATTTAGAAGTTTGTGTTTCTTCCTAAGCTTTTTTGTGTATGATGGACAATTTCACAATAGTATCGTTACGTTTGAAACCATCAGGTAGGTACAGTTATGTGGAGAATTTATTAAATCAGTTTTATGTACACATTAAACAAAACAAGTTCGGAATGCGTCATCTTAATTGAGGACTTAATGATCGTATTTTACTTTTAAATTTTAACATAACATGTTCGTATGCTTTAAGTTGAGAAAAAGTTGATCTGGCTTCAGCTTTAAAAACGATTCTAAAGCAAAGTTTGTTATTTTATACTTAAAAAAATTAAGTAAGATAGATTTCTTTATGATATTGCAGGGCAAACAAGCAGACTGATTTCCTGATGGTAAGAAATTCACGCCGCATACACTTAAGGCGGTAATGGTGCGTTGCCAACCTGAGGCCGGGATGTTAAGCCTCGAGCAAAAGTAAGTTTACCGGCAACTTTCCCACCTGAACCGGAACACGTCATGACGTTATGGAGTCAGGAAAAGGTAAGGCGCTGGTACCAATCCGGATGAATCGCTACGAAACTCACGGTTTTAGTGAAGTAGTAATAGAAGTAGCTAATATACAATTTTGAGTAGGTGGGTTTGCCTTTCACTACTATTTCCAAAAAAGATAAAAGCTAAGTATTGGTCGCTCCTATGGTACACCGAACCTGTGTTTGTGTTGACTGCAAGTGGTCCCGAGTTCAATTCTAGTGTCCGGTTTCAAAATGTTTCTTTTGCAATGGTCGAACAATAATAACGTTTGCCGGTATTAATTAAGTGATCGGTTGGCGATAAGTTAGTCACCTATCACCGTGAGAGATTGCAAAAGCGAAATGTGGGCAACCTGGTTGTAGTTGTGGTTGTGCTTACTATTTTTTACTACCAGAGTTCCCAAACCTATAGAAAGCTATGCCACCGTAACTCAAGATACATAAACATTATGTATCTTGAGTTACGGTGGCAGTTTGTCATCGTAGTTTGTAGACAGGCAGTTGTCAGGGTTTTTGTTATTTATCTGTAGATCGGGTGAAACCTAATAAAAACCTAAAGATAAAGAGGTGGATCCCTACCCGGGCAAGTTGCTGCACAGGTCTCTACCACTAGTGTTAGTTGTTAGTAATCCCTGGACAAGTTACTAAAATTGAATCTAACCCCAGAGTAAGCAAATTATATGCTTGTGTGTTAGTCAACGATTGTAATACATAGAAATACATTAATAGATACCAGAATAAATTTAATGACTTGACTGTTGGTAACCTAACCACACTTTGAATAACCTAACTACACTTTGACTTTGAGTAACTTAACCACACTTTGACTCTGAGTTACCTAACCACACTTTGACTTTAAGTAACCTAACCACACTTTGACTTTGAGTAAACTTACAACACTTTGACTTTGAGTTACCTTACCACACTTTGACTTTGAGTTACCTAACCACACTTTGACTTTGAGTTACCTAACCACACTTTGACTTTGAGTAACCTAACCACACTTTGACTTTGAGTTACCTAACCACACTTTGACTTTGAGTAACCTAACCACACTTTGACTTTGAGTTACCTTACCACACTTTGACTTTGAGTTACCTTACCACACTTTGACTTTGAGTAATCTAACCACACTTTGACTTTGTGTAACCTAACCATACTTTGAACAACCTTTGATAAATTATGATACTTTTGATAAATTATAAATTCTGTAACTCAATTAAATTAAAACATATTATGTAAAAAATCTATATAATCAGTTAGTGTAATTTGTAAATTTTGCACATAAAAATCTGGTGACAAATTCTAACAAACTCCAGCGAATAAATATTTTTCATTTCATTTTATAATAATTAATAACTTAAACTAGCCAAAGGTAGGAAAAGTTCAAGAACATCAATGATACAAAGCTATAAATTTTGATTCTATGTACTATGAGACGTAAGTTTTCACTTCGGTAACGTTGAGATTGTCACAGTACTAACATATTTTTCTTTCCGCGATAAAAAAAACAAGTTATTCAAATTTCCTGTGCTAGACAATCTTGCCTTATCACGTAATAAAGTGAAGGCTACGTTTTAGGGTTCCGTAGCCGAATTGCAAAATCGGAACACTTATAGCTTCAGCATGGCCGTCTGTCCGTCTGTAAGTCACAGACACTTGATTCCCAAACTGTGCTGATAATTTGGGAATAAAGTAGTTGTGACAAACACACAGTTGAAACTGGGAAGGCCAATATAATATTCTGTGAGCCACTTAACAAATTTATATACAAAGCAAACAAAATACTCTAAACCAATTAAAACTTTAAACGAAAATTTTAAAATTAAAAAATGCCGAATAATCGCCGATAAAAGCTATTTGTAACATAACTAATTAATACGAGTATCTTAATAAATTCAGCTTGTGTTATAGACCCCCCCCACACACACATACACACACACACATACACTTTATAACACTACATTTCCGTGCTTATACCATTCTTCTTTATCAGACGGGGGTTAAAACTTAGTTTCAACAAGAAGTAGTCAAAAGTTTTCAGATATAGAACGCTTACAAAAACCACAATATATATATTTTGTAATTTATACAAATACCTACTAGAATTTTTTTTTTATTATGATATAGAAAGGCAAACAAGCAGACGGATTTTCTGACGGACCAACACGGAGAAAAATTTTACTATTTTTTATGTTGAAAAATTATCATGGTATGCGAACTTCTATGAAAAAAGGAGCTGTTATACGTAGATTTGACGTGTGTGTCTGCTTGTAGCTATAGCTCCTAAATAAGTGGGCTGATTTCAAAGCGGTTTTTTTCTTATTTGACAACTGACGTGATAAATATGGCTCTTTGCTACAACCAACCGAGTAGCTAACTAGAATAAAAAAAATGTCAAATTTTCAACTCTTTGATTGATTATATGGCTATGATACCTACTATGGCTAGTCAACTGTTACTTGCTACTCTTAATTTATAAGGTTATTGCTCTTTTTTATTGAATCAGGCGTTACTTTGCGGAAATCTAATATAACAGATGTAAAGTGTACCTCTATTTTGCTAATTCCGCTTAAGCAGTGTAACTTTTGTGGCAAATAATCCTCCAAATGACACAGAATGTGACAAGCCTAACTAACGTTCCCACCGCCCACCTCCGCGACCAGATCACGAATATAGGAAGAGCAGCTTGGGAAACAATATGAATTGTCACGTTCTTCACATGTGACAACCCTACTTAAAGTTCCCACCTCCCACCTCCGCGACCAGATCACGAATAGAGTCCGAACTCGGGAAGCAAAACCACTTGTCACGTCCTTCGCCAACTTTGTCGAAGAACTCACCACAGAGCACACCACAATCGCATTTGACATTTTATTTGTTTTTCGTTACGATTTTTTTATTACAAAAAAGTATCTTCACGCCCATATCCCCGAAGAGGTAGACAGAGGCACAACCAGGGCACCCACGACTAGCCGAAGATACTAAGTCCCAAAATCTCGATATCCTATCCCGAGCAACTTTTATTTTATTAGAAAATTGGAAAAAACCCAATTTTGTTTTTGTTGCCCGACCCGGGATTCGAACCCGGGACCTCATGCAGTCAAGTCCAACAACTGAACCGCTAGACCACAGAGGCGATTTTTATAATTTTTTTTTATTATTCAAGTAGGTACGTATTCTAAGTCCAAGTTGAAATATCGTTACCTAATTTGAGAAAACACGCTATATCCCCAATCTAAGCTTGCTACTACAGAACCCTATAAGGGCGAGTATGACTCGTGCTCTAATTTTTTAAACTTGCAAACGAAAATGAATATCTTCTTATGAGCAAGTCCTTGAAGTTAATGACATATTTTTATAATATATGTATCTGGTATATAAAATAATAAATCTGGTTCTCTATATAGGCAATCGGGTATACACATTATATTGTTGTTATAAAAAAACAACGTGAACGGTATAGAACATGCCTAGTTTATGTTAATAAGTTAGCGTTAAATATGCATCTC
>NJDD01001322.1:292021-309741 GCA_002245505.1 Calephelis nemesis
GATATATTTTTTAAGACATAAAACAGTTAGTAAAAGCTCTCATGATGGTAGGAGACAATGGTAGCCTAAAGAAACCATATATGTTAAAGATGCGTCATTGCATCGTGACAGATGCGTCATTGCATCCATACTGGGGCTAGCCTTAATGTGCGAGTCTACCGGCTCTTCTAATTGCTAGAGCTAGACGAAAAGGCAGGTGGTCTAGGGAAAAACTATTAATAATTAGCAACATCTGTTTCTTACAATTTGGAATTCCCTATTTCACGAAGACAAATAGAGGCTTATGAACGGTACATAGACACATCATTTGATCTTCTAATTAGGAGCACTAACACAGACGGTTATATTAGGCACAAAAGGTCATTGACTTGTCCAACCTGTAATGCGGCCAGCTTTAAATCTAATGGACTAAACTAGGTAATTTAAGTATCTTAATCCGCAGAGTTTTTAGCGATAAGTAGCTTATGTTGGGAAACTTAATATTAAGTAGCTCAATTAGTACTTCTACTCCCACAACTGTGAATCCAATTAGTTCAGTTAGCTTACCAGCTTTCTTAATGACTATATTCACTAATGCATAATTAGTCCTCGAAACCCCCATGTTTGTATGTAAAGTGTAAGAAATTTGGAGGAAGCTAGGTAGATCTACAAGGGTCCTGTTACTTAGTACTCGATGCTCTCTGTTTATATATTTGTTTCTAAGTTGCTCTGAAAATACGTGCGTGTGGAATGTATTACTTGAGTATTTGCTATGAAATAAGAATTAATCACCATTGAATTGACATTTTTATCCGACTTCGAAAAAACGAAGAGGTTCTCGATTCGGCTGGTAAACTTTTTATGTATGCACACCGATCTCAGCGAGGTTTCTGAACCGATTTATGTAATTCTTATTTTGGTGCGGAATGATTTTGAATTGGTCCCGTGTTGGTCCAGGCCCCTTTGTAGAATAGACTATCTGCTTTCTTGTGCCAGGCAGCTCGTCGTCGGAAGGCGAGCATAGGCTTACCATCACTAACACCGTTCCATCTGACTAGGTGGTAGAGTTTCGCAGCGACTAACCCGGATTGGTACCACCGCCTTACCTATTCCTGCCGCCATAACGTCATGACCTGTTCCGGTTCGGAGGGTAAGGTAGCCGGTTAACTTACTTTTGCTCGAGGCCTAACATCCCGGCCTCTGGTTGGCAACGCACCATTTCCACCTTTGGTTCCTCTAGGTGAATTTCTTACCATCAGGAAATCCGTTTGCTTGTTTGCCTTCCTATAACGTACAAAAAACTTTCGCCTATCTCGGTGTCTATTTTAATTAAATTAAATCAAATCTCACAAGTAAATTTGATCCACTTAGGTGACTTAGTGACAAGATTACAGTCACATCGACATTCAGCAACATACTATATAGATTTTTAGTAAGGTTTATTATATATTATAGCCTTATACCTTGCTATGTAGATATTTACTTATGAGATCATTAAAACTAAACAGTAAGAAAATAAAAAGATTTAATATGAATAATAATAAAAATACACTACCTATTGTTTATATGTGCTATTTACTAATAGATGTCAAGTCTTAAACTACGAATAATAACTATATTATAAGTAAGTATTAAACTGTATTGGCACAGACTTTAAATCTATTAAGTAGTAAATAGCACATGTAAATAGTAGGTAGTATATACTTAACATTAAATCTTTATTATTATTAATTTTTAGTTTTATTAAACCGACTTCAGAACTAAAAAGTACAAGTGACAGAATTAACACAGTTATTTTTATTTACGCTTCGATATTACCCGATTTATTTATTTTTTGCCAATTAACACAAAGTGGGTACGTACATATTTACACATACAAACATCCACATACACTTGCCTGTGAATGTGCATCTATGCACTCGCTCTCGAAAAGCAAACGTACTGAATATTGTAGAGCAAGTAGTGTACCTTCGGACACATGTACGCTACGGACACGGTTTCGTTTTCGTACAATAAAACATAATATAAAGTAATTAATTTTGTAATTTATTTGCATAAATGTGTCAAAAAGTTTTTACATTATAATTCACGAAACCGAAATGGTGGAGGTATGTAAAGTACCTACTTACACTACTTTCCCTATACGCGTCAAATTCGGATTCAGTTCGAATCTGTAGTGTTACTCTTGGGAAATTGAAATCGGATATGTGAGTTTAGGAACTCCTGAACACAATACTAGCGAATTATTAAACTTCAGTTTATAATAAACAATAAATTGTTTTATCGGATTTGTTGAATTTTGTAAAGGTACTCTACAAAGAAACAAAGTTGGTTGTTTCAGAACTATGACACCAGTTCCACTGACTGCACTAACTACACTACATACATACACACAACTCAAGACATGATAAACATGAATTATTATAATTAGTATTTTTTTTTTGATAACATAGAAGCAATTACCTCACCTAACATAATTATGGACGTAATAAATAATAAAAGGCAATAAAAAATTCACCATATGATTTAAATTCTTAGTTACTCTTGTCAGCAAGAAAGAAGGGAAATGTGTTCAAATTCTGTTGAAATTTTATCTAAATCTCGGAAAGATTAAAATTATATCTTAATTTAGGATTACACAAAAAGTGCGAAAATACATATTAAAGTTTCTAAGTATAGCGCTATTAACTAAATATTTATATAACACCAGGTGACGAACGTGCCAACGAGAACCTCCACCTGACCACGATGCACCTGATATGGGCGCGGCAACACAACCGCGTGGCGAGCGAGCTGATGCGGCTCAACGTCCACTGGGGGGACGAGCAGCTCTTCCAGGAGGCGCGCCGGATCGTCGGCGCACAGATGCAGCACATTACCTACTCCGAGTTCCTGCCTGCCATACTAGGTAACGTTAAACTGAACCTGTCCGGCGATAAACGTTATTCGAAAAGCCAAGTAGTTTTTTATGCCTCACTATTTCAATTACCTACTTTGTTGTAAGAGATGCCTGTTGGCTATGATAATGAATATAGGTACCAACAGTTGATTGGTTGGTGTTGGTATGGGCTTCTTTGCAGAATAGACCATCTGACTTCCTAATAGGCAGCTCGTAAAATGATCTCACTAGGTGGTAGAGTTTCGCAGCGACTAACCCGGATTGGTACCACCGCCTTACCTATTCCTGCCGCCTTAACATCATGACGTGTTCCGGTTCGGAGGTTAATTTAGCCGGTAAACTTACTTTTGCTCGAGGCCTAACATGCCGGGCCTCGGGTCGGCAACGCACCATTATCACCTTTGATGTCTCTAGGCGGCGTGAATTTCTTACCGCCAGGAAATCCGTCTGCTTGTTTGCCTTCCAATTTTATAAAAAAACAGTACATTTCTATTTGTTGTATTTAGAATCCAAATGGAATCCAGCACTACGTTAGTGCATCTGAGATAAAATAAGAGTTTTCATTAAACAAGCACTTTTTTAAATTTCAGGCAGCGACGTGATGTACGCCCTGAACATGTCGCTGGAGGTGTCAGGGTACTCGGAGAGGTACGACCCTGCCGTGGACCCCTCGATAGCCAACCACTTCTCCGCTGCTGCATTCAGATTTGCCCATACACTGCTACCGGTAAATATTTCCTTTAGTCATTACTGACGGCCTTACTTAGAGACGACAATAATTTATTGTTTTCCAATCAGCCATTTAATCGATATTTTTCATACAAAATTGTGTCACAGTGATAGATTAAATGTTAATGAACGTCTCTGAGCGCGACCGTAGAACTTCAAAATCAAGTCTTATTTATTTCACGCCATGTAAAAAAACAGTCATCTTACGACAGCACTTAGGGACGTCCATTTACATTTAATCTATCATTAAGTCACAATTTCTTATGAGAAATGTCTCCTTAATGACTGATTAAAAGATAGTGACGTCTCTAAGTGCAGCCGTTAGTGACTAAATAGCTAATAGATGACACACAGAATTACTCACCACCTAACCCGATAAAGGATTTCCAGACACACATCTATAAAACCGGCGGTACGGGATATACTTTACGTCTTATTTCCATACCTACAATACAATATTGTTCTTTTAAGAAATGGTTTACAAGGTGGTAGAGTTTTTAGGCGACTCGGCCAGATTGTTACCGCCACCTTACCTATTCCTGCCATCATAACTTCAGTGTTTGCAATTGACGTGTTAAGGTCCGGAGGATAAGATGGCCGGTAAACTTACTAGTTATGTAGAGCTTTAGTTTAGTAACGCACCATAACCACCTTTGTTGTCTCTAGGTGGCGTGATTTTCTTACCATCAGGAAATCTGTCTACTTGTTTGCCTTCCAATATCATAAAAATGGCTACTTATTGTTGTTATCCTTTCCGTTTCTTCATGTGCAGGTTAATTGCACGTAGTAGGGCGCTGCCAGTTTTGAAACCGGCACTGTGTGTTACTCCAGAATTTGTCGATATTTAAGTAACAATTAGCAAGATTCTTTCACGTGTTTAACCGCTTGATTGTCCCGCTCCAAAATCAAATGGAACAGATCGTGAATACACAAATACGATACCTAACTTAAGCTTGTTGTGCCGATTACAAGCAACTTCGACTAATTTCATAAATATCACAATTTACAGGGTCTAATACACTATGTGGACTCCAACAACAAGAGCGTGGACTATATGCACCTGCACGAGATGCTGTTCAACCCGTACGAGCTGTACCTGGACTACGGCTCGACGCGCTCCATGCGGTCCGCCATGAACACCAAGGTGCATGCTTCCGATCCCCACGTCACCTCTGAGGTGTGTACTACTTTTATACCTACTTAATACTTATAAATAGATCGTTGTCTGAATAAGTGTATCTGTAAGGTTCCTTTAATTTTGATCGTCCATGTGTTAATGCCCACATGCTATATACTTAAGCACTAGGCCTATCAGACAACGAGAAACGAAAAGATCTTCTTATCTCATTAGAAGTTTCTTTATGCAAAATTACTAAAACAGACTATTCGAGCCAACTCCTTGCGAGGTTTCTGCTATCATCGTATGATGTCGGTTATATAGCATGAATAACTGTCTGCTGGTATATCCGGATAGTTTTGGAATATCGTATTTACAGACATTATAAAGTACTAATTTGATGTAGATATTTGGCAGCATGAAATATGCAACACTTAAGACATCACCGATAGTCACCGGTCAATTAAGTTTTATTTATGTCAGAGATCAGGGAACAAGCACACGGGCCTCCGGATGGTAAGACAACCTATACAGGCGATAGATGGAATTGTAGGCACGCCGCTATCCTGTGGCCGGTGTACGGGCTACGACCGTACATTGATCATATGCTTAAGCATAATGCAGCATCCACAGTTTGGTGTCGCGGTCGGTGTCCGTGACTCACATAATTTCCATACTTTCATCAGTTCGTAGCAGACCTCCGCGTCGTGCGTTCTCATCTAATCAATATCAAAATGAAATCATATTAATCAATCGCGTCGATCGTCTAGCCTCTATCATAATCAATCAATACTAATTAATAAAATATCATATAATCATTTTATTACAGTTTTAAGATAAATCAGATCAGATCAGTTACCGAGGGCGGTATTCCCAAACAATTATGACTTTGGGGGGGATAAGAGCGTACTCATTCCTTAAAGGTCGGCAACGCATTTGTGATACTCCTGGTGTTGCGGATGCCCGTGGGCGGCGGTGATCACTTTCCATCAGGTGACCCACTTGCTCGTTTGCCTCCTCTTATATAAAAAAAAAATAATAATAATCAGTGTTTCTGTCATAAGTGTTTGTATCATAGAACTTTATATTAAATAGTATCAGCAAGTCCCGAAAAGTATAATTAGTTTAATCATCATTAATAATCATAATCATCATCAAAAGTCTGTAGGAAGCTTGAGAAAGCCCCTACAGCCGGAATACGGGCTTGCTGTGCAAGGTTACCTTATTTTCCCAACCAGAACATGACAGAGTCACTATGACTTCAGCAATAGGTAAAGCCGTGGATACCCGACCTACGAGCTTACCCGAGCAATTTGCTATACAGAACTTTACCATCGGTGATCTTGTTGGTAATGACATATATTTTAACTACTCCTCGCCTCTTGCGAACTACCTGGCAGAGAGGTAGATGGTATATTCTACTCAGCGGGCTCGCACCAGCACGGGGAGAATATTTGCAGGCATTAAGTGAAAGAACATGAAACGATTGATGTTTTAAGAGACGACTGTGTGAAAAAAATCACACAAATTGGTCTAACCACAAAGTAAGCAAATTAATTGCTTGTGTCAACGATACTTATACATAGAAATACTTAAATAGATACCAGAATAAATTTAATTAATATTATAATGACCCGAAAATAAAGACATCTAAAAGCTTACCACAAAGTGTAAATTTATAAACTAAATTTATAATGTGTTTTCTCAGCTGACTGAATACCTGTTCGCGCGGACCGACAACACTAGCCTGACGGGGAGCGCTGGCCAACTACGGATACCTACCCGGGGTCCATGTGGACTGGACCTCGTGTCCCTCAACATCCAGCGCGGGAGAGACCATGGTCTGCCCGCCTACCCTGCCTGGCGGGAACACTGCGGTCTCTCAAGACCGAAGACATTTGAGGACTTGGAGCTGATATTTAATGACCTATCACATAGTAGGATTTGTAAGATATACAAGTAAGTGTCCATTTCAGCCACTATTTTTAGAGTGTAATTTATCATCACATATATAACCACCTATATCTACTATCCGATGTAGATAAAAGGTCGTAAAGACTGTTTATCTACCATCAGATCAGATAAAGGTCATGCAACTCACTCCAGCACCACAAAATCTACGTGTTGTGATGCTGGAGTGAGTTAGTAGATATCAATTTTTACCGAGTTATAAAAAAGGAGGAAGTTAAGTGTTCGACTTCTGTTGTCTGTGTATTTTGATTGATTCCCCCGTCGTTTCTGAACCGATTTTATTATAAGTATTTTATTTAAAAGGAAAGTACTTTAGAGGAGGTACTCTCTTTCAAGTGCGTTGCACGGCCAAAACGCTGAACCGCTTTTGATAAAATTTTATACACATAGATAGGTTTTCTACATATAGGTAGGTAAAGATCCAAGTTCCAACATACGCTTTGTTTAATTAAATCAACCCCCATAGACCAGACAGACATAGATATGTACGATACGTACGGTACGATGTATGATTAAGGGGGTTTTTTATGAATCGTAACAATACAATACTAGGTGAAGGAAGTAGGTAATCGTACAATACTAGGTGGTAGAGTTTCGCAGCTACTCGCCCGGATTGGTACCACCGCCTTACCTATTCCCGCCGCCATAACGTCATGACGTGTTCCGGTTCGGAGGGTAAGGTAGCCGGTAAACTTACTTTTGCTCGAGGCCTAACATCCTGACCTCAGGTTGGCAACGCACCATTACCACCTTTGGTGTCTCTAGGCGGCGTGAATTTCTTACCATCAGGAAATCCGTCTGCTTGTTTGCCTTCGTATAACATAAAAAAAAACAATACTACGCCGACGAAGTCGTGAGCAAACAGCTTGTGTACGAATAAAGTGGCCAAGTGCGAGTCAAAATCGTCCATGTGGTGTTTCGTAGTAGCAAGTGGGAATATTTCAAAAACTGCTGATTTAATTTTGTTAAAGCCAATTCTTGTTAAAAGTTTTATTATTTTTACATTTCGTTAGGATCTTAGTTAAAAAATTACAAAACCCCTTTTTTTATTATCACGTTATACACGATATTACCACGTTGGAATTGTTTATCTTTCAAACGATTAGCTTTAATAAAATATGGTTTTAGAAAACTTAATATTATTTTTAAAGACCTATCTATACAAACTTTGTATGTATAGGTTTGACAAAAATGGGCGCTTGTACGCGCGTGAGAAGTTATACCTACTTTAAAAAATAATAAAAAACATCTGTAACGTAAGTATATTTAACTAAAGCACATGTTTGAATGTAGAAAGTAGAAACATGTTTCTAAAGTAGACAACTTCACTACAGATGTGCGCGCATTTTAAAATTTCGCTCTCCGCTGCAACTTCATATTGTAAATTTTGATGAACTCAAAATTTCTTTCTCATATTTTTTTCATAACGTCTCCAAAGAAGTGTAACTTCAAAAATTTGAAAATATGTTTCGGTCTGTGGTGGTTGTTTCATTCAAATGTTGACGCGCACAGTTTACAGCCACTCCTATAGTCATGAGAAAATCTTAATCTGAATCTGGTCGTCAAGATAAATCGCAGTTTTTGTACTTGTCACATAGGCTGCAATGACGACTAGATTTGGTGTAACGCAATGTATTGGTACGTGCATGGTAGCGGTGGTACCTACATGTAGGATGTATTTTTTGCAGGAGCGTGGACGACATAGACCTGTACACGGGCGCGCTGGCGGAGGACACGAAAGGGCGGCTGCTGGGGCCGACGCTGACGTGTCTCGTCTCCGACCAGTTCCTGCGGCTCCAGCGGGGGGACCGCTACTGGTACGAGACCAACGACGCCGACGTCAGGTTTACTGAATGTGAGTGTGCAAACACAATTTAATATGTTTATCGGTCGCCGGCGCAGTACCAGAGCACTTCTTTAGTAGGAAAAGAAAAACATTATTTTTATTACATTATTTCATTGAAAACCAAACATGCAGGCGGAATCACTGATGGTGGTAAAATACACGATACCTGCACTGAAGATGATAATGGTGCTCTATGTAGTTTGACACTATTGTACTCACTCACTCACTCAAGTGACGCTCGCTCTGCAGCGGAGCCATCTTGATAAGTAGCGATCAGTTTAAGTGGTTGTCTGAGTATATATTATTACAATAAAACATATAGGTACAACGCGTATAGCGTTAGTATGTGACGTGTAACTTTACGTGTGTTACATTATGTAGTAATTTGCAATGAAGTTGGCTCTACTGGGGAACGTACTGTTCACACCCATATACACATATAGCAGACCCACTTGAAACTTGAACTCAGATACTTAAGAGATATTTATTTTTGAGGAAAATCTCTATACATATACTTCTTAAAAAGTTCCTTAGGAAAACTATAATTATCAAATAAAATGGGGTCACCTAAAACTGAATATGACATAAGATCTGATACATAGAAATTGCGCCAAATACAGCGAGATTTTTTTGTCAATGTTAGCATATTCAGATGTGCCACTTTAATTAAATCTTCCGCTTACAACGTGATCGGCGATGCGGCGATGCGTTGAGTGTGATGGTACTTCTTAATATATATTTTTTTGTAATATTTGAACGATCCGATCTTACCTACATAAATTTGTTAGTGGGCATTCGTCATTATACTGTCGAAGTTAAATTTAAAGTAGAATTAATAAATGCATCCTAAACCTGTATACTTTGTTCAGGCCTAAGACACAAAACATAGAGAGGTGCGCTCGACCAAAGCACAAATAGACACCTCACCGATGCGATATTTTGAACCAATATAGATCGCAAGCGCAAGTGTCACCTTTTGGTTAACTTTTTTACATACATTTTTGTTTTCATTTGTAATATAATATAATTATGCTTGTAATAAATATAAACTTTTCCGATTTGTCGGTTCGACTCCGCTGAGTAGAATGTAATACCTACCATCTGCCTCTCTACTAGGGAGCTCAGTAGTCAGTACTTATTAAAATATAGATACCTAAGTACTTAATATCATATAAAAACTTACTTTATGTTTCGAGCAAGGTTATATCATACTTTTCACATCACTTGCTCAAGGGGTTCCGTAGGGAGAGTGGTAAAAGTCAAAATGTAAATTAGTTTATAATTAATTCATTAACGCGTAGTCCTATTTTATTCATTCTTCATTTTGTTTTGTAGTATGTATGTTCTTTAAAGGTTGTCCCATACATTTTGTCATGTCAAGTCATGAGTTTTGTAGTTTAGAAATTGCAGACACATTAACAATCGGTGTAAAGTGACCAAATAACTTTAATTCTGAAATGTAGAGAAACATTTAAACATAGGTACAGGTTGGTCCGGGCTCCTTTGCAGAATAATAGACCATCTGCCTTCCTGCCATGCAGCTCTTAAATGGCGAGCATAGGCTTACCGTCACTAACACCTTGACTTCTGGTTAGGGGGCAGAGTTTCGCAGCGGCTCAACCGGATTGGTACCACCGCCTTACCTATTCCTGCCGCTATAACATTATGACGTGTTCCGATTTGGAGGGTAAGATAGCCGGTAAACTTACTTTTGCTCGAGGCCTAACAACCCGGCCTCAGGTTGGCAACGCACCATTACCACCTTTGGTGTCTCTAAGCGGCATGAATTTCTTACTATCAGGAAATCCATCTGCTTGTTTGCCTTCCAATATCATGAAAAAAATACATACATATCTTAAGGTTAAGTCCCTTGCTGGGTAGGCATAAAGTATCGAATGCCAAGTGAACGAAGTTCGCCGGGGCAGGCAATATGCTTGAATATTTTTGTAACAACGTCTTAATACTTATCAACAATTTAATTCAATTTCATTTCATTCTAATAATTTAGTAATTATAAGTTTAAAATTTTGGTTTATATTCCTGGTTTATTCTCAATGTCAAACAATATCAAAAAACGACTAGATACGTGTGCCACTACTAGTTTTTTGTGTAGGTACAAGCCAAAGACCTCAACCCTAGCACAACCTTTGTCAAAAGTTAGGACATACATGAGCCTGTCTATATTTAGAGCATAGAATGTCTGTAAACCAAGATCCGGACTTCCCTTACGGTGCCTACTGTCCGATTACGATGCCTAAGGATTCATAAAATGACGCAGTGGTTCTCAAATACGTATGAGTAAAAACCGCAATAATTGTTAGTTAGTTCTTAGCTACATTGCATTCAGGTTTATTAAGGGGTTACAGATTTTTTTTCAGTTTTAAGATTACTTTGTTTATTTACTGTATTTCTTCATTTGAGAATTATGTAAGTTTTAAAATATTTGATATTTGCATAGGTATCATATAACGGTGGAATACGTTGGCACTTTCACATTGCTTGTTATATCAATTGCCCTAAAATTCAGTCGTCTTGTTATGTTATAGTTTGAACATTATCGCTATTCCGCATCCAAGGAATACCCTCGACGAGACGGGATAAATACAAATGTAAAATAAAATAATATTAAATCGGCATACATTCTAAAATGTTTTCTAATTTTTATTCAGAAAAAAAATTATCTGGCGCATTATTAGTCATAATTAAAATGTCTGGCAATCATGAATTTATGTTTCTAACCAGTAGGCTCTACCGGTAACCTTATCCTTTAGGCCGGATCACAATATTGTTAAACATTATCACTAAGGCGACAAAAAAGGTGAGGCGGTCAAATCTTACCGTGGTAGAGGTCTTAATAGCCATAATCCGTCATCTTACATTCACTATGCTTGTTTACAAGCAACTTGTTTACAAGTTTGACTCCAACAAAAATTAGGGGACTTTTGAAATTTAATCTGTCTTTCTAAGTCACAACTCACAGATCTCTCCAACTTGGGACCGATTAAGCAGTCCTTGCCAAATCACATGTAGGATTTTTGATGTATTCCAGCTCAACTAGCTGAAATTCGCAAGACGACGCTGGCGTCCGTAATCTGCTCAAACGAGGCACACTTGGCGCTGGCGCAGCCGCGCGTCATGGAGGCGCTCTCAGCTACCAACCCGCTGGTGGCCTGCCCCGATCTGCCACAGCCCAGCTTCGCGCCCTGGCGGGAGACCCCGCCTGAGGGGAACACTAAGAAGATACCTAAAACCAAAAAATCAAAAATTGATAAACTAACCGTAGATTTACATATAGGTATGGATTAATTTCATTTTAATTTGTAATAGCTACCTTTAATGGCTCCAGTAAACGACTGAGCAGTGTACCTAGCGTCGGTAGCCTATCTTTACGAGAACCATCATGGGACAGAATTCACCGTCCAAAAAGGTGCAAAAGTCACGTTGAAGTAGAGAAATAAATGAGCAGGTATTGTACAGCCAGTTAAACTGACGACATCACGTGATGGTAACACATTGTATTATGGTGTTAGTTGTATTAAGTGCACCTATATTTCTCTATTGTTTCTTGCTTTACTTACTTTACTTTAAACTTAAATAAGCAGATGGCTTTGGCAATATTAAACAGGACTTGAAATACCGGTATTTTTGGGAACCGGTAGTAATAACCTTGGAGCGGTACATGTACCAAAGTCGTTACCTGTACTGTTAGTACCAGTACCAGAACTAGCACAGGTTCACAGTTTATTGATTTTATGCCGGTACTGGTTCAATATTACACGTACCCGAAATTATATTATGTAACATTTTTTCTTCAATGGAAGATATCTCTTTTCCGACTTATCCGATTGAAATGATGCAGATACATATAACAAAACCTTTACACACCACACTTGTATCTAAAGGGTCCCTTTATTAGGTACGGGGATTTATCGGTTTTAGTAGATGTATTTCCTATGAATCGGTATCGGGACGGTACCAGTTTACAGAGAGCAGGTATCCACTTTGAAAGCGGTATCGAGGTATAAAATGGAAAGAACCGCTGGGTACCGGTACCGAACCCGTAATTTTGACATCAGCTCCATGCCTTGATTTCAAATAATCATGCTTTACTCTTGTCTTCTCATTTATTATTATAATTATTTAAAAAGGTACAATGACGTGAGCATTCGTCTACTCAAATGCCTTAAATTAGGATAGATATGAGGAGGTATATATCATAAATAAAAATATAAAATAAAAAAAACTACAATTGATGGTAATCACATATATTATCGACTTTTTATTTTTGTTTATTTTCTACTTTAACTACTCGTATTATTGATTGTAATTATTATTGATAGAATAATTACATCAATGCGCCAGTGGCAACATCATGTAAATTGTAAGTAAATAGTTAATTATAATTTAGTCAAACTGAAAACATTGTGACAATTGGCAACACCAACTCCTACTGGTATGTCTTTGGATATTGCGATGTGAGAGAAATACATGTAAGCTGTAACAATAACACATATACTCTTATTTTGTCAATACACCTCACTTACAACCATAATAGGTATGTCAGAGGTATCTACCCACAATGTCCGCATTAGGTTTGGAAATAATGAGATTTGTCAAAAATATCAACTCTGCCTACCCCGTAAGGGTCTTGGCGTGAAGATATGTATGTATGTATCAAAATCATAATCATAATATCCATTGCATAAATAGATATTCTTAACTCAAAGTTGCAAACATGATACCTACTTTCAGCAAAAAAGAAAAGATCCTTAAATCTTTAAAATATAATATAATATCTTTTGCTGATATTTTTTTGTTATTTGGAAAGAAATAGCAAACAGTGTTTATGGTTTGTTTGTAATTTAATGAATGACTTAAATAATTATTAAAACTGAATTATACAATTTTTACGATAAAATTCTATTCATTTTTCGGATTTCTTTGTGTTCAAAAATTTTTGGATTGAAAATGAAAAAAATATGTACTTGACATTTTTAATTCTATGTTTAGGTGGGTTTTGGTAAATGTATGGTTATATAAAACAAAATAGAAAAAAAAAATATTTTTCTTTATATTACGGAATATACAATGTGCTCTTTTACATTTGCAAATATTTAAAGAACTGTAGGACATATTGAATCGATAAAAAAAAAAATTTTGACCACGTCGTTACGAATAGGCGCTCCCGTCGATACTTTCAACTAAAATATTTTGAATCACAAAAAAATATAGAACAATATTGCAACTAGGCCTAGCTAATATAATAATACTCCTTATTAGGAGTAAACTAAACTCCTAACTCCTAATCTCCATTGAAGCAATAGGGGTGTCATATTTTGTTATTTTAAAACATTTACTGCTCTGTAGTGATCAATCAATCGAGTTGCAATTTGAATTTGCCGACACATTTCTCCGGCAAATTAACCTCTAGATACACTCCACGAAAAAACCACTGTCTATTGTAGCTGAATTTCATACTGCGTTCTTCGTGACTTTTGTTTCGCGCGTCGGCTTATTAAATCTAGTTCACAACGAGGTTTTTTTTTTAGTGAAATATTTTTCTGTTACGCTCCACGAATAACTTTCACTTATGTGTATGTATACTAATTCACATATAATAATACACGTATGTGTATGTATACTAATATATAGATATTTAACCACAAATAATATATGTATTTACATTACTACTATATCAATTATGCGCTTCGGCTTTACATTTTTTAATCTTTTTAGACCTTATACTTTTATTTTTTAATTGGCTGAGCTAATCTTAATTGAAGCGAAATGATTAATTATGTGTAATAACAACTCTATATAGATATATCTTTAAAATACATTCGGATTTCCGAAGCCTGACGAATGTAGCCGAAGCGCATAATTTAAATAGTACTACTGTATAAACAGTGTCTGTTAATCTCAGCATAAGACGAACAATACTTTCCTGGTATTTTTGAAAAGATCGCGGAAAAGTTGGTCGAGTGGCTAGCGTACACGCCTAACTACACCGAACAACCGCGAGGCTCGGGTTCGATTCCTGACGGGGGCGTTTGTGTGGTGAACATTTGGATGCTTGCATTTCCGGGTCTGGGTGTTTATTAAATTTATTCTGGTATCTATGTATGTATTAATATCGTTGACTAACAGCCATAACACAAGCATATAATTTGCTTAATTTGGGGTTAGATTCAGTTTGTGTAACTTGTCAAAAAAAATTGTTTAACAACGTGACCACTCCTCTTAAGGCAGCACTCGCTACTGCAGCACTGCGAAATAGTTTCTGTGAGTGTGCCGATGGCGTTTCGATCGTGTTTAGGTAGTTTCCATACTGTTTCACATTTGACCGTCGTTTGGTTCTTTACAAAAATTCTACGAGTGATTTTCAATATTTAAATTATTTCAATTCATCCAATTTACTTGCAATTCACAATGGTAGTAGGTACCTAATTGGCTGTAACGTTTCTGAGTTCTAGCATCGTGGGTCCTGACGGGTACTGCAAAGTAAAAAGGTAGCGATTTTTGTTATTATTGTCAGTGTGTATTGTGTGCCCAGATAATCGAGCTTGGATTGACATTTTTATATGACGACTTTTTTAAAAAATGGAACCTTGCCAGATCGATTTATCGCTCCCTAAAACCCCTGCATAAGTGCGTCTAGGTACAGGTAACTTCATGAAATGAATGTTTCTGTTTTGACCGCCTCGTTGTTCGGGTGGCTAACGTACACGCCTAAATACACTAACCAACCGCATGTCTCTGGTTCAATTCCCTACGAGGACAGTTATTTGTGTGATGAACATTTAGCATTAACATTAGCATTTCCGAGTCTGGGTGTTTATTAAATTTATTCTGGTATCTATTTAAGTATTTTTATATACCTATTAGAGTCGTTGACTAACACCCATAAGACGAGCATACAATTTGCTTACTTTTGGGGTTAGTTTTAATCTGTGTAACTTGTTCTAAAATATTTATTGGAACGAAATTCCTTATCGCGCGTTGTAAAGGGGGGCTAGACGGAAAAAATCTCACGAAAAGTCGTAACGACACTTTTTGCTGTAAGCTAATCGGCGTGCGCAAGTTTCTATTTCTCTCTTAACTTTTTATTATTTATTCATTAAAAAATGGTCATTAAGGTATTATTAGATATATATTTATTAATTTTATGTATAATTTTAATTTAAGAATAGCGGAATTCAATAAGGTAATACACATAGCTATTAATTGTAAATTGTATAGTTTAAAATAATGGGAGCAATTGTAGATGTTGAATTGTATAAAATACTAGTATTTATAATAATAAATAATGATATTTTTTTCTTTCAGACGTATAATAATTTAAGCCTTGGTAGGTCAAAAGAACTGTCTGGATGTCTGTTGTCTTATTTGTTTCGCGACAGCCGTACGCAAGTTTTTAATATTTTAAAATATTTTTATGTAATGTGCGATTTCCAGTTTAGATTTTCCAGATACGTCAAGAAGGGTTATTTTACTACTTTCATTTAAATGTAAAGGTATTTAAACGTACACACACTTATTTTTTTTACAATTTGTGTCTATTCATGCTGGCTAACATCTGAAACGGCTGGACCGATGTTGACGGCACTGGCAGGTAGTTGATGTAACGACATACCTAATTTAATTTAACTTTGATTTTGTAAATGTTATTTTTTAATTCGTCGCGGACGAAGTCACGGGCATAGCTAGTCTTTAGTCTTGTAGTTAAAAGCCGGCAAATTTCTTGTAAATACAAATCAGAAGTTTGTGTAATACTAGTTGTTTCGTAGTCAATTTTTTTTAACTAACATACATGCCTACAACATTTTCTGATTACATATTGTTACATTCTATGAATCCCTTCCACATATGGACATACCGTTGGTGTACGCAAAAAATAAATAGGTAGGTATCAACTTCCTAAAGAGAGTAGGAATGATTATTTCACGTCGTCGAAAAATTAAGTTTTTTCTTTTTTTCCGTCAGCGCCTTAACAAATACCTACGTCTATAACAATTCGATAAATCTTTTTTTGAAATAGAATGATGAAATATTTAAGTTTTGTTTGTTTGATATATTGTGTGAATTATAAATGTGCCAAACTTATTAACATAATTATAATTATAAATGATTATTAAGAATAAAATAGATGTGTTTTCTAATTTTCATAGATCATAATAATAAATAATATAATATAATAACAATATAATAATATAATAAATCATAATAGATGTGCTTTCAATTTCTTCGTTAGTTAATGACGTACCTAGCTATCACGAAAGGCGTCAGTAGTCATCTGTTTACTGACTATAACATTATATTACATATTAATATTAAATAATATACATATGACATCTTTGTTGGTCAAGGGGTAGATACAAGCGTGATTTCACCGACCAACCGCGAGGCTGGGTCTTTATTAAATTTATTCTGGTATCTATTTAAGTATTTCTATGTATTAGAATCGTTGTCTAACACCAATAACACAAGCATACAATTTGCTTACTTTGGGGTTAGATTCAATTTGAGTGTGTTTTTCTTTGTTTTTTGTATTTGAATATATAGGTATGTATATGATATTTTGTATTTATATATGGGTGTAAATGGTAGTACCTATATAAAAGCTAGCTAAACTGGTGCAGTTGTTTGGAACTTATTTATTTGCTTATAAATGTACATTCTGCCATTCATTTTTATTCAATATATCCTTGAAAGAAAGAAAGAAAGAAAGAAAAAAAATTATTAATTTGCGGAATATGTGTGTAGATGAGATGTTACAAAAATATTTAAGTATATCAACATATTCTACCACATTTTGGTGTGCAAATATTTTAATATTGTTAAAAAAAATATTTAATTACATAAGCTTTAACTTTTAAGCCAATTATTTATATTTATAGCTAGTTTAATTATTTGAAAAATGAAATTTATTTGCCGAAAATGTGTGTAAAAAAACTATAACAAAAGATATTTGTTAATACCAACATATTCTACAACATTATGGTGTGCAAATATCTTTAAAATTATACAGATTTATTATTAAGATTTGTAACATTATTATGTTTCGAATATTCGAAAAAAATTTAAAATATAATTAGGTTTAACCCTAACTACCATAAGCTACCACCGTTTCCAAGCTTAGCCACTCAGGAGAAGAAACGGCGAAACAAAGCCTGCCTTCA
>NJDD01001322.1:309935-352684 GCA_002245505.1 Calephelis nemesis
ACAAAAATTACAATTCCTATGTTCTTTTATTATCGAAATGCATGATATTCATATTACCCACATGGCTACTCGATGACTGGTACATGATGCTATCTGGCTAAAAAGCTAAAGAATATGTATAAAGTGTACATTAATTGCTATTTAAGTAAATATAAAACAGTGTGTGTAAGTACGCTGGTAAGAAGTTATACTTATTTAGCGTTTAGCTATCCAAAAATAATAATAACTATGTTGCAAGCACTTTTTACAAAACATATGAAAGTGAAAAAATGTTGTTTTCGCCTGATTAGTAACTAGCTTTATGCCGTTACTTTGATCTGCGCGCACTGTAAAGTACACTCTCAAAATTATTCCAATAGTGTCAAAAGAAGTATATCTTTGATAAACTTACAAATATTCTATTTAACTTAAAAAATAAAATGTCCAATTTACTTGTGTATAACTATAGTTACCATTAAGTGTCATGTATACATATATTTTTGTATAACATACATGGTTACAGATACTGGGATTTTACAATTTACATATTAAGGATACAATTAAGAATAAATTAGTTAAAATAAATTAGTAAAAAAGTAATATTAACATAATATAAGTATGTTAAAAATAAATGTTGATTAAGTTTAGTCGCTCCATAAAATAAAATAAATTCTATTAATTAATGTGTATTCATCAGTAGGTATATAAGTTTTATGATATCGATTGTAACATGAACTCGCAAATATCAATGTTCCTCTCTTATAGATATTTTTGTATATTGTTGGTAAGCAAATAACATCTGAGCAATAATGTTGTTTCGTTTTATTTAATAATTGCGTTTTTATTTCTAATTTTCGGCAGTTTAAGGTAAGCTTAAAACAATAAGTTCTGAGTTGGGTGGTCAGTTTTCGCTGAGATTTAAAGGTGTTGCATTTTGTTGCAGCTGTAGGTGAGGTAACGTTACGTATGAAACTTACGTCTTTCTGGATTTACCACCAGAGGAGATAATAGATGTACTGTAATTAGGGTTGCCAACCATACTTTATAATAATGTATCCTACTTTATTTTTTGGTAATTATACTTTATACTTTTACATACAAATAAGGTACCTATGCAAAAAAACTTTATTTTCAATCTTTACTACGATGCGTAAAATTAAATACACATTATGGAAATTACACTTGAAAAATTGAAATATACTATACCTAATTAAAAATGCATCTGATAGCAAACAAAAAAAAATTATTTCTTACCTACTCTCAATTTCCGCCACATCAGCTTTCATTGAAAGAGTTTTTTTAGTAATGACACAAAAGTGGTGGGAAGAGCGAAAAAAAAACATTAATTTCTTATTTTATTAATAATTTAATTAAAATTGAATTATTTATTTCTTTAAATTAAGTGAAGTTGATTGTTAATTAAGCTTTCCAACATTTAAAGATAACAAAAAAAATTGTTAGCATGTGACGAAAACACACAAAAGTACGTAACAACAAAACATTTGAAAATTACTTTTTTTCTTCTTAACACTTTATTTTTTCTCTATCCAAATCAGTTTATTCAAAAAAGTTGGCAACCCTAACTGTAATGTAATTTTTTAGAGTCGTCACAATAATAGTTGATAAATGACTAGTAAAACTAGGTACCTAGGTAGATACAATTTAGATATTACTATTTTCCAAAGGTACCATTTATCCATCAAAGAAATTTCAAGTTCTTTTAGATGGTTTGTAAGTTATGTTAATATATATAAATCTCCTGTCACGATGTTTGTCCGCGATGGATTCCTAAACTACATACCTAACCGATTTTAAATTAAATTGGCACACCGTGAGCAGTCTGGTCCAACTTGAGATATAGGATAACTTACATCTCGATTTTATGATAAAAAAATTACCGTCCGAGCGAAGCCGGAACAGGCAGCTAGTATTTAATAAAAATGGAAATTTTGTTGTGTACCTACACGATATGGTAATTAAATTCCTCCTAAATGAGAAGTCCATTAATTCGACTGCATGTTTCTTTTGTATCTACATTTTGTTTCACTATTATAAGTCACCCACTAACAAGTTTTTGAAAATTTTCGAAATATTTAATGATCCCGATTTAGTCACATGAACATTTTATCAAGGTATGACAAGCGATATTTTTTTATGTGAGAGGTTAGCGAACAAGCACACGAGTCTCCTGATGGTAAGACACAATCGTGGTCTATAGACACCATAGATGTTACAGGTGCGTCACTGTCCTGTGGGCTGTGGCCAGGATGTTAGGCCAATTGTGCAATTATACCGGCCACCCTAGCTTCCAGATTGTAACATGACATTGTCATTATAGCGGCAGGAATATGTAAGTATACAGATTCCTCTCCGACCATGTTGCAGTACAGCACTCCACCACCAGTGAAAAATATTTATATTATATCTACTTAAGGATATGCCAATGCAATTAAAGTCGATATTTCGTAGTTTTACTGCGCTTAAGTTATTTCTTCAGATGTAGGTGTCTTCTTTTCTCGACAGGTTTTATAGAAATATGTCACAAGATCTGTTCCCTTAAATCCGTTTTCTATTCAGAATTAAAATGAAATTTATTTATAAATTTGCGGAATATGTGGGTTAAAAAGTTGTTACAATGATATTTAGCATGCCAACATATTCTACCACATGGTGGTACACACAGCGCCACAAGTCACGGTCACCAGCCGCTTGTATCCAGCGATTCCCCGCCGCTAGAGAACCTTACTTCCCAGCGGTTGTCGGTTCTGCGAGCAATGTGGCATTGCCACTTCAGCTTGCTGACTCTCTGAACTATATCGGTTGCTCTCGTTCTCTTGCGGATCACCAAATTACGGATCATATCTCGCAGAGAGACACGGAACATAGCTCTCTCCATAGCACGCTGAGCGACTATGAGCCCACATTTAACGGCCAAATCTCAGTTTCATATGTCATCACCGGTAACATACACTGGACGAAAACTTTCGACTTTAGGCTCTGCGGTAATTTGGACAAGAAGATACCCTCTAGCTCAGCAAACGCTGCCTATCCGAGTTGGATTCGGCGGTCGACCTCTTTCTTGAAGTTAGATTTACCTGACTGCTGGTCAGTCAGGTAAATCCAACTTGACAACAATTTGATTAACAATTTCAAGAATAGAGTTCCCAATTATAAATGAAATGTAAATATCAAGCAGTGAAGAAATCTCTCGAATAAGTACTTCAAGAGTATGTCAACACTGAGATAGGTACTTTTTTGTTTTCTATATTGAAGTTATAGCTAATTTTGACAGTACAGTATTAATGTTCGTCCTTGTCATGTTTCAGTTTTAAAGCTACGCCAGTCTGTTAAATTCTGTAATTCTGTTATTCCAAATTCTGTTTAAAATTCCAAACCTGAGGATAGGAGGGCGCTAACAACAGCCAGTCAGCGAGGATTTCCTATTACTAGTGGTCGCCCGTTGGTCGAAATTCGACCATAATAAATTTTAATATCTAGTTGATAAGAACGCCATCTTCATTTTCAAGACCAACTACTTTGCTTCCAAACTTTTTAGTGTGCCATCTGTGATCTTTTATCGTTATCATCAATATATTGGCTTGTGTGTGTCAAATGCATGGTAGTGTGGGTAATGTTTTATTTATTGATTTAATGTACTTACTTTATAAGCATTATTATTGAAAAATATTAACGTTCTGCACTTCTCCTACACATAAACTATAAGTGTGCCAAATTTTATGCTCCTCCGTCCGCGCAATAATTGTAAAAAAGGGTCCAAAGTTTTGGCAACGCGAATTAATATTTATGTAGATTAGGTTGGTTTGTCGACTTTGTATTAATATAAAAACAACTTTAAAATGAGTGTAGTTATAGCAACGTATGTTGAACTACACCCAAGTTTCAGACTTCGCCCACTCATAACTTTAAACAAAAACATGGTGTGGTCTGTGATCTATATAAAGCGTCTGTGACTCATTGGACTTTATTACTTGGATATCCGTAGGAAGGTGTTCGCCTTGCGATAGTGCCATCGCGAAAAGGCTAAAAAATACTCTATGTCTAAGTAATACAGAATAGGTGCAAAACATAAAACAACCTCGGTGTGTGACGATCGATATGGAGCGCAGTGACGCGAGCGGTATGGGTCGTCCGGTACGCTGGCAGCGGCCAACAAAAATATATTTTATGTTGAGCTATACACCCTACAAAACGTTCTTTTTAAAAAAAAAGTATATTCACGCCCATATCCCCGAAGAGGTAGGCAGAGGCACAACCAGGGCGCCCACGACTAGCAGAAGACACTAAGTCCCACAATGTGATAGGTGGCAAGCCTATCGCCAACCGGGCACATTTCCAATCCCGACCAACATTTTTTTTATTAGAAAACTGGAAAAATCCAATTATCTTTTTGTTGGCTAACCCGGGATTCGAACCCGGTACCTCATGCAGTCAAGTCCAACACCCGGTCCGCTAGACCACAGAGGCGACGTTCTGTTTTAATTTTTAAAATGTTATTAATTGATAAAAAAATATTAATTTTCTTCTAGGTAATGAAACTATGCTTGAGCCTAATTACATACTCCATCCTTTTAATCTTCGAAAGATGGATACAGAAATGTTGGTTTGGGCTCCTTCACAGAATAGGCCATCTGCTTTCATGCCAGGCAGCTCGTAAAAGGCGAGCATAGTCTTACCGTCACTGACACCGTGTCGCAGCGACTCGCACGGATTGGTACCACCGCCTTATCTATTATTGTCACCATAATGTCCGATGCTTGCCGTTGACGTATTGCGGTTTGGAAGGTAAGACAGCCGCTAAACTTACTTTTGCTCGAGGCCTAACATCCCAGCCCCAGGTTGGCAACGCACCATAACCACTTTTGTACTTTGTATGTATTATCACTATCGCATGATACCTACTCCGTGAAAACACGTTTAATTTGAAAAATAGACAAATGCAAAACAAATTTGTAACATGAAATTATAAAGAAAAAGTGTTGTAGAAATCTTAAATTTCTCTGTCTACCGAGGTGTCATATTACTTTAAATCTTTCGTCGTCTCACAACACACGTGGAGATCACAGACTGGATCACAGACTGATGTTAAAACGAACACGATGACAGGACGAGATCTTAAGAAGTCGTCAATTTGGCTAGGAAACTATAAAAATCGCCTCAGCCTCTCTCCCTCTCTCCCTCGAGATCGAGATCCGGGTGTTGGACTTGACTGCATGAGGTCCCAGGTTCGAATCCCGGGTCGGCCAACAAAAAGAAAAATGGATTTTTCCAATTTTCTGATTATAAAAAAAAATTGGTCGGGATTGGAAATGTGCCCGGTTGGCGATAGGCTTGCCACCTATCACATTGTGGGATTTATGGCCGATTTCACCAAGAGCCCCTACATTTAGGGGACCTTTTAACGTGTTTTAGGGGACGGTTTTATATTGAAACAGTCCCATAAGTAACGTTAAAAGGTCCCCTAAAGTATAGGGGCTCTTGGTGAAATCGGGCATTAGTGTCTTCGGCTAGTCGTGGGTGCCTTGGTTGTTCCTTGGTTGGTGCCTTGGTGGGTGCCTACCTCTTCGGGGATATGGGCGAGAAGATACTTTTGAAACTATGAAAAGGAAACTTATACACACTATTAGCTGTGTACCTACCTGAATTAACTTCTACATACATACATATCTTCACGCCAAGTCCCTTACAGGGTAGGCAATGAGTATCTAGTGCCAGACCTCACAATCCTGACAATTCTGTCTGGCTTAACTACTCAAATAACAAATCAAACTTTTTAGGCCGATATGTGTCTGACATGGCTGACGTATTTTCTTATTATTTGAGGAAGACCTGGAACCTTGCCAACGTCCAATGTCAGCACCTCGACTGTGGAAATAAAATGCGCATTGAGAAGGTGAAATGAACATTTTTAGCACATTAATGGCAATGATATACAATAATGTTACACTCACGATAATCATGCTTTAACCAACTCCAAAAAGAGGAGGTTATCACTTGAACTGTATATTTTTCATATTACTGTTTCGTTTGTTTGTTATGCAACTACTCGGCCACTAATGAACTGATTTTGATTTTGGAAAGATATCATGATTCCGAGTCGGTCCGACATTAATTTTATCATGGTCCGATAAATAATTTTTAGTCATGTTTAACAAATAATAATATTTAAAGCAAATAAAATATACATGCATATAAATGCATCAATGTTGAAGACATTTTTGTGTAACATATATTTATTTACTAGCAGCCCGTTCATAGTAAAATATTCTTTTAAATCGGTCCAGTAGCTTCGGAGCCTATTTAATACAAACAAATTTACAAAAAATCCACTCTTTTCACTTTAACATTATAGTGTAGATTGTAGATGATATAGAGTCCGGTGAAGTTGTAAAAAATCTATACTTGCTATCGTCGGCACTTGGTGGAATTCCATTGTATGTACACGTTGTATAGATGTTACATCTAACCAAATAGGTATTGAACGTTAAATCAAAAAAGTCCTTTTTATCTTTAGTTTCAAAGCCCTGATGATGCTGTAAACAGTGAAACCGGTTGGCTAGAAAGTAACAGAAAGTGTTAAATAAAGTATACAGTGGATAAGTACAAGTGTTAACTCCAAACAACGTGTATAAGTTGTAAAAAGCTTGCGGTAAGCAATTCGCTTTTATGTTTAGCTGAACTAAAAGATAGATAATAGTGTTCAAATGAAAATTAGTCAGTAAGAAAAAAACATTATAGTACAAGCTGAAATTGGTTTTTGACACCATCGAGAGAAAAGATGGTAGAAGTTGTTTCATAATTATTATTGAATTTCGTATTGATATTGAGTAAAATTAGTTAATTTTGGTGGCATTTTGTACAATTTTGTTCAGCGAAAGTGCACAAATCAAATAATTATGAAGAAATCAGCGTATCGTGTATTTCCTCGTTGCCGCCAAATCTCACTCCATCAGCTTACAATTGAATAAAATTGATATAAAATTTGATGAAAGTTTCTGCTTGTCTAATGGCAAAATACTACTAACGTGAAGGTCAAAACCTAAAGAAAGAAGCTGAAATTTCGAATCCGGTTTAACTTTTCAGCTAAATTCAGAAACTATAAAAGGATTCGTTAACTTGCGATAAATCGTCAACCTCGTAGGTAAGTAGTGCTACTATTTCTTAATACCGAGCACCGCGCTTCACTGAGACACAAATCTTTTAAGAGGCTGTCCTATTCTCAAAATGTCTTAAAACTTTGTCAAAATGAGATCGGACATGAAATCAAAAGATTTGTTCAAGGATGCAGCGTTCCTCGGAGAACTGGTGCTTATAAATCTGTTTATCCTATTAATATTATAAATGCGAAAGTTTGTATGTATGGATGTTTGTTACTCTTTCACGCAAAAACTACAAAGCCGATTACGATGAAATTTGGTATGTAGGTAGCTGAAGACCCAGAATAAGATATAGGCTACTTTTTATCCCGGAGTTCCCGCGGGATTGGGACTTACGCGGGTGAAACCGCGGGGCGCAGCTAGTTATATATAAAGACGCAGGAGATCCTTCATTAGTATTACTTGCCATATCTTCACTCAGTGGGCGTGCTCGTGGGTAGGAAAATTTAAAAGAAAACAGTTGTATTGTACAAATGATAACATTATGTAATAAATCCCATAAATTCTACGACAAGTATTCGTCTCACATTAAACTAACACTAAATCTATTCTTTAACAATTTTACTTAGTTAAAATTCACCAGATGGTGATTTGTCGCAGACGTGGTGCGCTGACACTTTTTCGTTCCAAGGTGAGGTTTTTTTTATGACATTGGAAGGCAAACAAGCAGACGGATTTCCTGATGGTAAGAAATTCCCGCCGCCTAGAGACACCAAAGGTGGTAATAGTGTGTTGCCAACCAGAGGCCGGGATGTTAGGCCTCGAGCAAAAGTAAGTTTACCGGCTACCTTACCCTCCGAACCGGAACACGTCATGACGTTATGGCGGCAGGAATAGGTATGGCGGTGGTACCAACCCGGGCAAGTCGCTGCGAAACTCTACCACCTAGTCAGATGTCACGGTGTTAGTGACGGTGAGCCTATACTCGCCTTTTACGAGCTGCCTGGCAAGGAAGGCAGATGGTCTATCCTACAAAGAATCCCGGACCAACACGGGCTAGAATCCCGGACCAATACGGTACTCACAAACAAGTGTACATACAAAAATCATAACTCTTGTTGTCAAACTGAATGAAAGAAGTATGTTTTTATTAGTAGGTTGGTAGTAGAAGTACGGGATTTTATTTTAATGACTAATTTTGTTGCTAATCTCGCGATTTTATGCAACTTCACCGAGCTTTGTGGGCCGAGCAGAGTGCCCAGCCCAAGAAGTACGGGAGTATTTCGCTAAGACCAGCAATGCTCAAGAGTGCTGCACTCCTATTACATGGGCTTGAAAAAATGTTGATTTAGCGTTTTGTTTGCGATTAACTGGTTTTGTTATCAGTAAACCTTAGGCTTCCTAACCTATCAGCAAACAATACAAGAGACGTGCTGAAGATCAATTATCCTTATCAAAAAAACACGACATTGTGATACAGTGGATAGGTCGTTGGATACCAATGAAAATTATTACACATGCTTGTAATGAAATATTACACTTGTCATTTTTCTTAAAACTTGTACTTAAGACATTTATACCTACCTACTAGACTGATGTTTTTAATCAATAAAAATAATGAAAGTATAACTTTTTCTACAACTTAGGTTTTTGTACTTTCATGTCTGTATTAGTTTTAACCATATTTAAATTTATCGATTTCACAAATTCCATTAAATAAGGGATACTTATTTCTTGTTTATAAATTATATTTCTAATAAACAAACAGAAAAAAATTAAGCTTTCTCTTTCTAAGTAAGTACGTAGGCGGAAAAGTGGAGAAAGTTACATCAATAAACTGGTTAAAACGTCTTAGTATGTAGAAGTAGTTTTAGTTATAATGCGGGATCCTATTAAAGTTACTTAATTTATGAACCTTATTCTTAGGGGTATAACCTAGCTAGGTATGTAAGTATATCGCTGAAAGTCAACGTAGCTCTTGATACCAGTAGGTAAGCAATCCTCTCAAAGATTCTGAGGAAAAATCTAAGAATAAGTTTGGATTAACCGAGGATGTACGAGAACCTACCTACCTATGAATATTGTTGAATAATGAAGTAAATTTGATTGTTTAAAAAAGTAAAAATCTTTTTATCGAACCTACCGAACTAGATACCGAACAAACTACCGACTACGTAGGCATCTACCGAATAGGAGATATCTACCTAGTCGAGAAAAAATCCTATAGATCACTTTGAAAAAAAAGGTTATTTAATAGATACGTATAATACTGTAAATCCCGTTTGACCTTTTTATTCAGGAAAGAAACATTATCATTCATTAGATAGGTACCTAACTAAACATTTATAACATGCTCTACAGGAAATGTAGGTATATTTTGCTATCAATTTAGGAACAAAACTCTAGTATGCTGCTCTGTATCTGTAGATAGATATGATATCTTTATCGCCTCTGTGGTCTAGCGGTCCGGGTGTTGGACTTGACTGCATGAGGTCCCGGGTTCGAATCCCGGGTCGACCAACAAAAAGAAAATTGGATTTTTCCAATTTTCTAATACAAAAAAAAATGTTGGTCGGGATTGGAAATGTGCCCGGTCGGCGATAGGCTTGCCACCTATCACATTGTGGGATTTAGTGTCTTCGGCTAGTCGTGGGTGCCCTGGTTGTGCCTCTGCCTACCTCTTCGGGGATATGGGCGTGAAGATACTTTTTTATCCTGTCCACAGATATGTTATTGGCAAGCGATAACATAAAAATGGATCAAAATATCAATCTTGGACAGCAAGTTTTGGATTAGGATTGATGATTAATATTGGCCGTAAAAAACTTTATAAATAGTTTCGTTGTGGCAGTAGTCCACAGTCATCGTTCAATTTTGAGTCAGAAAATATATTTGAAGATATAAGCAAGAATTGTTTCATTGGAAGATCTCACAAATCACAAAATTATACAGTCCTAGGAATGCTGACTTGCTGCATTGAGGATTTGCAACGATTTAAAAGGTTGGTGCGCTGTTAATTAAATGACGTTACATCCTTTGAAATGTTGCTTTATAAAATTCTCCTGGAAGTGCACTTCAACGGATACTTCATACCTATCGTATAAAAGGAAATTTCTTGCAAAAAGTGTATGAGATTCGAGACTTCGGCGTCACAATAGATAGCAAACTGTGTTTTGTTCCGTGCTTTGATAAGACATTATATGCAGTAAATAGATTCCTTGGATTTGTGTTTAGATGCAGCTGCCAGACTTAACTTTTATAATAGGACCTAACCTTAAATAGTGCAGTGATGTTAGTGCAACTATGTATCAAACACATATCGATAACATCGAAAGAATTAAAAGTTGCGAAAGCGTTTACTGAGGTGTATTTTTTTCTAAAGGAAAGCCCTTGTAATAAAGTCTTATCCTCTTCCTTAAAAACGAAACAAGGTGCAGTCCCTTGTCGGTCCACAAAATCAAATGGCACATATGCTGTTGCACAGGATTGCTAATAGTGCAAATGATGCATCCTCGCAATAAATCATAGGACAGAAATATCGAGGAAGATTTTCCTGTCCTATTACAAACAAAACTGGGTAGGCAGACACCAATATCAAAACAGGTATAAAACTGTAATTATTTGTCCAAGCATTTTAATACTGATATCCACTTCTTGAAATACAGTCACTTTAAACTAGTTTAAAGTTTAAACTACTTTAAACTAGTTCAAAGTGACGGTATTTTCATCGCATGCGAATTTTCACCTTGTTACCACAAGTTAATAGAATATGTTTAGGGTACATAGGTACCTACAGGTATTGATTAATGTACTTACTATATTTTTTATATGATTTTTTTTGCAAATTCTCGATTGCTTTTTAAAACGGTACATGCTGGGCCGATTTACCTATAAGTAGGTATGTAGGTACCTACCCAGTTTCTACATTTAACTTTGAAATAAGAATACCTCTATTTATTTCATGTAGGAATGTGAAACTGTAATTGACCCTTAATTCTAAATAAACCGTAACTTATTTGATCGCGTTCGTTAATTTTTTTAAATAAATGTACCTAAGTACTTACCTAATAATCCGCTAATACTATGTTCAAAACTATCTACCTACGTTTACTTGCCTAAAATGCCAATTTAAAATTTGAATGAACCCGACATGAAAACCTACTCTTATGATAGGTTCCTGTTATGAACTTCCCTAAGTTTATGGCTCATGAGTCTACAATCTAGGTATTAACTGATGTTTCTTACAAGCACAAGATACTACCAAACTGCTTTAATGCTGACAAAAACTCAATTGCAGAATAACGTGGCCACATGTGGCCGTAAAAATATTGTGTCATAATTATGTAAAGTATTAAAGTTTATCTATTTGTTCTTGAGTTGTGGCTTGCGAGTCGTCACGACTCACGTTCTATGTCCACGTGACTATCGACAAGCACGTGCCCGCGCGTAAATTCTTTCCGGACAAGTATGCCATTCCAATAAAACTTCCCATATGATAGGCAAATCATTTAGAATATTCTCGAATTTATTTTTTACTTTAGAATTCAACGTGCTCGAAACAACAGCGTTCGTATCTTAACATCACAAGAGCCGGGTGTTTGTTCGCTTCCTACATTCTGGATTTCAAGTCAATCGGTCACTTTATACCTACTTAGTGTTGCGATGTCCTTTATTTCTATACTAAGAAAATTATGGCTACCAAAAAATTGCGAGACGGTCTGTAAAGCGCATTCTTACTACAAAATAAAAATGTTTTCTGCTGCCTATTTTTAGTCGCCTGCTCCTATTTGTTTTAAATATCTTCAATGCACAAAATTCTCTTTTCTAAAGTTTTATTATATATATATAGAAAATGTTGTTAATGTAACAGGTAATCTACCTGGTTTTAGACGTTTTTAATTGCAATCAATAACACGATACTTGGGTATTATACACGATAGTTAGGTATATGTAACTCTTAAATAACATAATTGAATGAATTTTATCATATTAATATCAACATTTTTAGCAGATTTGCAACTTGTTAGTGATTAGTAGATTGGTACAGTAAAATTCTTTATTTGTATATCTTTAAATAAGTAATCCTTGTATAATTTCTAAATCTCAGAAACAACTCCAACAATTTTAATTAAATTTACTAATACAGGGAGTTTAGGGGACGGTACATCGCTATGTTTCAGTTTTAAAAAGGGTCTTTAAGAAAAAAACTGAGCTAAGCTCGGTCATCCTGGTACTTTTCTTATTAAGTAAATTACTTACATATTTCATTTTAAATTGAACGATACCATTAGTCAGAGTTTATTTAAATTAAAATCTGAAATAAAGCTTTAATAAATGTAAAAGAATTATTTCAGATAAATTAAAACATGGTAAATGTAACAATGTATAAGGCAACTCTCAAATACGCAGGGTTACTGATTAGACCGGTTGCCCCTGTTAGTTGTTACCGCTACACGTTTCTTTCTCGAAAGGTCTCGCGACTGCTCGATACAACTCGGCCATTCTAGAGTTTATTTGCAACACTACATAATGTTTGTTGATAATAAATTATAATAATGTTATTGTTTGATAGTAATTCTTACATTTGTTATTTATTTACAATTGCAATGCGATTGTCGTCAAAGGATTTTTTAAAGTAGTATTATCATTGTACTTACCTACCTACTTATTCAAAATCTATTTTTATATGGAGCTTGTCTACATATTATGGACTTGTTATGTAATTTATTTGTATAGAACAGTTGTTTGCAATTTATACCTAGTACCTACCTAGAAGGTACGCGAAGCTTCTACTCTTACATATTATGTGCGCAAAATACCTTAAAGAGCGATAACCTTATTATCTACCTACTTATTAATAAAATCAATTAGGTATAGCTATAATAATTATAATAACCTATGTCCGACTAAGACGTTTTTTCAAATTTCATAGGTTTAAATGTGAAGAGATGAAACGGAACAACAATAAAATATAATAGTCAGGTAGTGCCGTCACGGCAACCAGGACTAATCCTATTTACCCTATCTACCACCGTTTTCAAACTTAGCCAGTCAGAAGAAGAAACACAAAAACGATGAAAATAGCCGTATTTGCATTGAAATACGGAACAGGACACTGGCGAGAACTGATAAGTAAGGCGGACGGTGTAAAAAATTTGTGCTAGCTGTTGCACAGAACTAATGATATTTCTGCATAGTAGGTAGTTAGGTACCTACTTACCAGCTTTAAGTGCAACAATTATATACTGAAGTCCAGAAAATTAGTAGGCTATGGATTAGAGATGAATATTTATTTGACAAAAAATACTAAATAGGTACGCTCTGTTACTGAACGAAATAAAAGTACTTAAGTACCTAAGTACGCGTACCTTAATTAAAGCGTCAGAGGTGTTTGTTCCACTTTCACACGCGGCGGTACCTGCAGATTTCCTTGAATTTCTGAAGACGTCATGTGTCCCCATTTCTTGGTAGACAATAATAAGGTTTCGGTGTTCAACTGTAACCTACATTTTAAAATTTGTAGCTCACTGGGAATTCGAAATGAGAATAACATCATCGTGGTTACTTGGTGTCTAATGGCCAATATTAATAACCTATCTAAGATAAGAGATTGCACTATTTTAGATCAGTTGCCAGGTAACCACTGTAATTTTTCAAATAATAACAAAAATAACTTAGCAACAAATTTTTAATAGGCCTATCTTTATCTGCAGATAGATTATTAATATTGGCCTTAAATAGTGCAATTCATCAGTACTCACCGTTTTCGTGATCCAGTTTAGAGCAATAAATAGCCGTTAATCTTATTTACAACGTACCTACCTACGTATTTTCGGTGTCTACAAGTCGTAAACGAGTACCTACCTAACTACTATCAGCTTATCCGTTTTCTTTTTTGCTTTTAAGAAGTAGCAGGTACCTTAGTCCAATTTTGAATAACCCATCTTCAGCTACAAATAAACTTAGTAGTTATTGTGCTGCGATATTTAAAAAAAATGACAATGATTGCCGGGTTACTGATGTCTGATCCACAACAGGGCTTATTGAAACTGGCCTTAAATCAAGAGGTACTTAAGTAGATAAGCGTAATTGACCCTAACCATAACATTTTTCGGTTTTGAAATTTCGTTGCAAATTTATTTAATTAATTTAAACTAAATTATTTAATTGCGTCTCCTGGTTTAATTTTTCCACGCCTGTGATTTTTAGTAGAAGAGTGTTATGGGTTAGGTAGTACCTACTAACCCATGTCACACAAAGCTAGGTTTTTAAACATTAGTTTTCTTTCGGTTGACCATAAAACTAACGTTATGGCAACGTTTGCAGTGAAATTCGGTCCTAAAAGTTGCAGTCCAGTTTCTAGTTTAGAGTTCGACTGTAGACTTCACGTTATTTGACACTGCTGGTGATAGTTACCGGTCAATGATGCAAGAAACTAATACTCATGTACCAATATTTCGATTTACAATTCAATAACAAGGTTAATAAATTTTCCACCTGTTTGCATTAACTGGGTTATCCCTATCAGTATGGATTACCTACCAGGTCGAACAAAAAATGTTTTAAAAAGGTTTCCTGGGATTAGATGAAGTGCCCTATTGACGATAGGTTTGCCATCTCTCACATTGCGCGACTTGTCTTCGGCTAGGTAGTCGTGGGTAGGGTTTACTCCTGAATTTTGAATTCGTTCAAATTGGAAATTGTAATCGGATTTATCATTTTAGATACTCTTAAACACATTGTTAGCGGATTATTAACATTTAGTTACATAATTCTTCAACGAATCCGATGAAAATATTATTTGTTATTAATTAACCAATATTTTATGAATCGAGATTCAAGAGTAACCCTCCTGGTTTTACCTCTGCCTTATCATCGAGATACGAGCGTGAAAATACTTTAGGAAAAAATAAGACTTTCCAGATGATTTGATAACCGAAGCCCAGACACCATATCTATTTTGATATAGGTCTATAAGTACGAGTCTACCGGCTACCTCACCTTTTTTCATTAGATGAGTTTCTATTCCTGCAGCTATAACATCAGTGCTTGCCGTTGAAGTGTGTTCCGATTCGGAGGATAAGGTAGCTGGTCAACTTGCTTTTGCTCAAGATCTAACATCCCGGCCCCGTTGGCAACCATTACCACCTTTGGTGTCTCTAGGCGGCGTAAATTTCTTACCAAAAGGAAATCAGTCTGCATGTTTGCTTTACAATGTCATAAAAATTGTGGAATAGGCGAAATTTGCAAACACTACCCTAAAATCTATCCTACCAATTAACAAGGTCAATGTTCTCGAGGTCATTGCATGTCCCCGTGTCAATGAACGAACCTAATAAGGAAATAAAAGAAGCATAAATAGTAATACTTGTTTTATTTACAGTAATTATAAGTTTACAGTTACAGATATGCCTAAACAATACTAAATGCAACATTACAATCTTGTTTCAAAGCACTGGTTTACCTAAACTTACAATTACTGCCCTAAATTAATATTTACATAATTATATACATTTTCAATCCAAATTAAATTACAAAAATTACACTCTCTGCCATTCCCCATACTATAACGGAAAAGAAATGGCACGGACTCAGCTTAGTGTCCTTGAATTATAAGAACCAAGTCAATTCAATCACACAATATTACGTTAAACTAAAAATCATAACCCTAATCAGTTCGACAATGTTTGGCAATCATCGATTTGAATTTAGGTTAAACGTCAAGATCCTCGAACTTGGCCCAAATTATCTATCTGAGCTATTAACAAAACCATGAACAATGTCACAAAAATCTTAATTGGGTAAAGTAGCCATGAGTTTTTCTTTAACTGCGGGGCTTAATCTGTCAGGGAATTTGATGTCGAAGGCTACCAGAAGATCTCCTTTTCTCGTTGGTTCTTTGGGGAAAGGTAATCCATAGCCTGGAAACCGTTTCACCGTGTAGGGTTTGATGATTTCTCCTTGTAAATTAACTGTAATTTTTTCACCAGACATTGTTGGTACTTCTATTACTGTGCCACATAAAGCCTGTAACAAAGAAACAGTTCAGGTTAATAATCATGATTATGCATTAAGTGTTTAATAAAACTAAGTTCTAATGTATACAATAAGCCTCTAGCCATTTTAGTCTTAACATTTTCATTTAATAACAAACAATCAGACATCTTGCCCAACAGTTGTTTCAACTGTTAAGTTTTGTCCAATGAGCTAAAATGATTTATTTATAAAACCTAAGATTGAGATAAGATTTAAATGTCACTTTTGACTGTAAAGCTCAAGACAAGGTTTTATGTACATACATGTAGGTACAAACAAACAATAAGTTATGGTCACTGTGTAGGAAGCAGGGCGCTGAGGTGGCCATTTTTACACCCGTATATACTCCTATGGTTCTATGTACAACCAGGACACCCACACAAGTCTCACATTGTGATAGGTGTAGGCCTGTACTATAATATTAGAAAATTAACTGTGTCACCTCACCCAGGAATCGAAGCAGGGATTTTAAGTCCAACACTAGACACACAAAAGATTACTAAATAAATTACTGAAAAGTTTGGAAAATTTCTTTAGAAAACTTTTAAGTTTGTTTACAAATACGTTATTTATACACACCTGTTTGAGAGAGACTTTGGCTGTATATCTGATGTCACTGCCTTCTCTTTTGAACAATGGATTTGGCTTGTCCCGAATGATAAAAACGATGTCAGCAGGGATTTTATTCCTTCCTTGGTCTCCTTCCTTTTGGAACGTGATCTTAGTGCCAGCTTTCCATCCAGGCTTAACATGAATAGTCAGGACCTTGTCCTCTTTCTTCGACGTACCATCTGGTTGCATGACGCGGCGAGATATCTTCATTTTCTTCACACAACCTCGCGCGATATCTTCAAGTGACACATATAGATCATGTTCGATGGGCGGATCCTGGGTTTTATCTTTTCTGTTCGGTGAGCCGTGGAAGTTGAAACTATGACTTCTGAACGCACCACCGGGGCCACCGGGCCTCGCAGTGCCCATTCCCATGTTGGCAAACGGATCCATGTCTACGTCCATATCTCGGTCAAAGAACATCGTTGTTCCACCACTCCCACCATTCAGATCAAAGAAAGCTTGGAAAGGACTTGCAGAACCAAAGAACTGAGCAAATGTTGCCCTTGGATCTCCGTGGAAGGTGTAAGAGAATGATTGACCTCCACCTGGACCGTTCTGGCCCCCCATTCCTCCCTTCAAGCCTTCTTCGCCATGAGCATCATAAATCTCTCGCTTTTTCTTATCTGATAGCACTTCATAAGCCTCAGCAATCTCTTTGAATCTCTCTTCTGCGCCCGCAGATTTATTTTTATCTGGATGGAACTTTAGGGCCAATTTCCTGTATGCTTTCTTTATTTCGTCGTCTGTAGCTCCTTTAGCAAGACCTAATATTTTGTAATAATCCTTACCCATATTGTTGCTATTATCTGTAACAAAGAAATAAATCTCTATTAGCTTCACACGATTGTCACCTTTTTTGGAGATGTGGGATGATGATCCACGTAATCCACTTTTCAGCAAATGTTTTTATAATTATCACACTAATGTAATAAACACACAAAAATACTTTTGCTAAAATGTTAACACAGGATACTTACACTAATATTTCCTATTAAAAGTCCAATTTTGTACAATAAAATCTAAAAATATCCACTCACAACACAACTCACAAGTACACACAATATTCTTCACAAATGAATGAAACGCAGCGCTGCCGTCGCACCAAAATATATACATTAAAACGTCTAGAACATTCTAGGGCCTTCACTGAATTCATGAATGAGATACAAAACCAATCTAGCAACACAGTTTCATTACGATAGAAAGAGATAAATATATTTCTAGTAGTTCAAATATAAGTATCAGTGAGCTCACCCTTGACGTCGAAAAAATACTACGTGTGTTTTCTATGTTTAAGAAAAATAATCTGTGAACTGTGCTTCGAAACGACCAATGGCATGCAAGATGTTGGGATTCCTTCCAATAGCTTAGAAGTATGTTACTGATCCCGCCAATTAAAATTGGGTTGAAATATTAAACAAATACTGAAATACGCAACGAGAACATAATGTTTTCTTTTAAGAATGAAAGTTTTAATAAAGGCATAACGCTTGCACTGTAATATAAAATAAACTGTATCTCTGGACATCAAAGTTTAATTTTGCAATCACACGATTTTTGTAAAAAAGAAAATATGTAATTTGAATAAAATTATAAAGGAACATATACTCTCGTCGCAGTCATCAATTATGACTTCAAACAAGACAGTCAATAAAAATTAGAAAAACTCAGTTTTCAGGTTTAGGTTTTAAAAAACTAATTTCAGTAGTAAGCATAGTATTTAATAATAATGTCTAGGTTTTTTACTTCCGTTTTAGGAATTGTAGTTTTTTAGTTGAGATACCAGTAGTGAGCATAAATAAGATTAATAAGGTTATTGTCACCAGTGAGCGGGCTGTAGTCAGCTATTTCCCCTGTTCTGTTTGGTTTCCAATAGTTTAAAAATTCCGGTAGATTATAAGTTTGAACATGGACACAGCCGCAGAAAGTACTCATGAAAGAGTACCTACGTAAAGCATTAACGGAACTTAATATGGATTAAGTGACCTCCTTATACCCTTGGTGACTATTCGAAGTAAGTAGGTATATATGAGAAGAGTGAGATCTAAGTTAAAAAATGTATTATAATTATGTCAAAAAATCTTACTATCCGGAGAGGACGTATTGATACCCAAAGACTTCTCATCTTTGCTATGGCCCATCATGGAATTTTGAAGTCCCATTTACTTACCTCCCCCTCCCAACGTTAACCTACCAAAGTATTTATGACGTTAGTCTGTAGATACATAAATCTAGTACCTAGATACCTATTTGTAATTGATTCGTACTTCATTCGTTAAGTGTTGATATTTTTTTGACAGAGTTTAGTTAAACTATGAAACGCGTCATTCGTTGGCGTACACGCCTAAACACATCGAATTGCCGCGAGGCTCGGGTTCGATTCCCGACGGATGTGTGATAAACATTTATATTTCTGCATTTCCAGATCTGGGTATTTATTAAATTGATTCTGGTATATATATTTTAAGTATTTCTATGTAAAACATGCATCGTTGATTAACACCCATATTACAAGCATATAATTTGCTTACTTTGGGGTTAGATTCAATTTGTGTAAGTTGTCCAAGGATATTTATTTATTATTACCTATTTATTAACTATTATAAGATATCCACTATCTATAAAGAACGTTGTTTTATGTTCAATTATAGTGTAAGTACCTACGTTTTCTCATAGTACTGGATATTGTAATATATTAATTATAGTATAAACTAATACAATAAATAAAAACCTTTTCTTGTTATACATTGTATCTAATAAAAAAAAACGCGTTTGCTACTCAACATTTCCCAGTTCATTTTTTAACTGTATCCAAAGGTTTTTTAAACATAAATTGAATATTGCTATCTTTCTCTGATTTCACCAAGTGTTTGACTTGAATGAATTTTATATTTTTTATAAATAAGGTACCTAAGTGCTATGAAAAAACGTACAGTCATTTTCATCTCGTATTACTTTTTATGTGGATATTTTTATTAGATTTACTGAACACTTGTATAAAATTTTGATTTTATATTTTTGATTTTTATATTTTTATTTAACACTAATACAATATTAATTTACTAATAACAGATTAGCACACTGCACAGGTAGTAGATAGGTACCTACCTAAACTATTATTGAGATTATAATTTGGATGATGATTAGCCTAGATTCTAATGGATACCTATGCTCCCTAACGTGGAACTGAAAAGTAGGTTGAGGTTCACGCTCTATTACTATCTTCCATGTTCTGCCCATTTTTTTTAACGAACTCTAAAAAAAAGGAGATTCTTAATTCGGCTGTATTCACAAAGTACATTGGTATAGCCTGCTGTATTTTCTTTGTATGTTTGTTACATGACTACTTGGCCAATAGCTAACCGATTTTGATGTTTTTTTTTAGAAAGATAGGACATAATTCCGAGGTGATCCCATATTAATTTTACCATGATGTGATTACCTACTGGTTTTTGATAAGTTAAAAATGTAAGCATTATTAAGTGACTCAAAACCTACAACTAATATGTATGTTTAAAAAATTTAAGGGGGACCATTTCGAAAACATTTACGTACCTACTAGGTATATAAATCGCGACGTGGTACCCAATGAAATAGTTGGGAAACAGTTTTAATGCGCTTAACTATTTTATTAACAACCTACAGAATAAAGGTAGGCTTACAATATTATTATAGGAGTTGTACCTATCGAAAAACAAGTTTTACAGTATTATGTTTGACCCCCTCGTTAGCCGAGATATTTTTATGGTTCCTTCTCCAGCTATGACATAATATGGGATAAGAAAGCAGACAAGCAGACAGCTCTCCCAATGCTGGTAATATCTAAATGTGGCATAAAGACACCATAGATATTGTAAGTGCATTGCTGTCTTGTGGCCGAGGTGATAATAATAATAATGTCTTTATTTGCGCTTAATAGGAGTACATTAGATCTTATTATTTTAACAATACTCCTTCCTATTTCACCAAAACAATCCTTGGTATGCAAATGTATACATTAACTACTTAAATCTTGTAATATCGTATCTCATGTACTTTAACGACTCTCATGTGTATTGAATATAATACTTGTTTTGATAATTATTATGAGATAAATGTCAAAATTGAAAATTAATTTTATTGTTACAATTGATTCATAGCTAAATTGTTCAGTCAAATTATAAAGACAACGAAAATTAAATAATCATTAAAAAATAATAATTAAAAAAATAAAAGATATAAGTGATTAAATAAAATTGAAAAGATTTTATATATTATACAACATGTCAAAAATGTATGATAACATAAATAATTTAAAACTGTCCAGTAAAATGGGCAATTTAAAAATAACATATCGTCAAACAAAACAAAATTTTCAGTAAAAAAAATAAAAACAAACATGTCCTTTAATCTAATGTCTTATTTATAATAAAATAATTCACTTATGTCATAGAAACATCGTTCCAAAAGCCATGCCTTCCTAAAGTTCCTTCTTAAATCTATTCATATGTAAGTCTTTAATACTGTCAGGTATGCTATTATAATTTTTTATGACCATGATGTTTCCTTTTTTTTCATACAGCTGGACTTTACATGTCGGTATAAATAGTTTACGAGCATGTCTTGTAGATCTATGTTTATCGTCTATGTTTAACTTAAAAAGATGTGGGTATTTTTTCACAAAAATTGTAATCTCTCGAATATACATGCAAGGCAAAGGGAGTATATTTTTTTTTAATAAAGGCTTACAACTATCAAGTGGTTTGGCGTAGCAAATAGCTCTTAAACACTTCTTTTGTATTTTAAAAGCCCTGTGCATTTCTACAGAATTGCCCCATATAATAAGACCATAAGGGAGGACTGAAGAAACATAACCGTCGTAAGCATTGATTGCCACTTCTTTTGACACTATTTGCCTTAAACGTCTTAATGCGTAAATAAATTCATCTAATTTAGAACAAATTGTTTGAAAATGGGCTTTCCAATTGCAATAGCGGTCATATACATTATTCCTAAAACTTTATTGTGTCAACTTCTTCTACTATTTTAGTTTTATATTTTATTTGCATTGGTATTTTTTCATATTAATGTTAGTAAATTGAACTATTTTAGTTTTATCAATATTAATTTTCAAATTATTATTATTTAACCACTGAATAATTTTATCTAGAGCAGTTTTAATCTGTTCTTCATAGTAATTTACATTTTCGCATTTAATAAGGACTGTTGTATCGTCAGCATATAATATACATGTATTTTCTACTACCTCTGGAAGGTCATTGATATATATGAGAAATAACAGAGGCCCTAGTAAACTACCTTGTGGCACACCAAATCCGTTATGCTAAGTGTTTAAGTCTACCCGCTACCCACCCCTCCGAACTTGAACATGACACTGTCATTATGACGGAAGGAATATAATGGTATACTTTACAGAGCATGGTATAGCAATGGTTTTTTTTCGTCTGTTGTTTTGGAGGGCTTTTATGGTATATATCAATGGTGAGAGAACCATTGTCTTAAGACAATTTAGATTTTGTAGATGCGTCGCTGGCTTGTAGCAAGGGTGTCAGGCCTAATATGCAAGTTTACTACTAGCATGCACACCCTAAAGCTACCAATGCAATTTGAAGGAATTGGAAAAGCCCTTATATCTTTAAAAATACGCCCTTTTATTTAAAACGGGAACTTTCTTGTTCAAGGGGGGGACAAAGGGCTATTGCACTATATAAGTCCCTTTATCGTATCGGGAATCCTTTTTAAGTTTTATCGGCACGCACATTTTATCAACTTAGTTTTATTATATATAATGATAATGATTAGTAATGATCGAATGATCGGTATGAAACATGTTACTGTGTAAAATAGTTTACGATGGAGAGAATAAGGGCAATAAAAATGTATTATAGTTAATAGAATAAAAGCATCCGAAAACATATTTTTTTGTAATATAAACTATATTATTGTGTAAAATAGACCGCCTCGTTGTGTAAAATTTCCAATTTTTCCATTGGACATCTCTATTTCTATACCAGTTGTCTATTATGTATATTATTATGGATTTCTATGTATTATTTTAGTAGAACACAAGCATATTATAATTTGCTTACTTTGGAGATAGATAAATAATGTGAGATTTGATTGCTAAAAGTAGTTACCATACATTTCATGTTTTATTATTTACTGATAATTTCCTATTGAACTAAACTTATTTCGGTAGTGATAAAATCATGAAAGTTAAATTGCTCTGAAACAATACACATATAATTAAAAAATGGGTCATTAATAAATATGTTATACTTAATAACAAATGCTAGTTAAATACAGCAAACAAAACAACTATTGACAATATTTTTATTTACATATTCATTGGCTTAATAATAAAGCCTTCAGAAATCAGGTAATCATAGATTTTTCGGGTCTTATTTACATCAATCTTTGCAATTTTCCTAGCATCAAGCAGTCGGAGATAGCCTAGTTTATTGTTTTCTGCCATCAGTGTTCGTTTTATTTCTAAATAGTTTTGAGGTATCAGTCGTAGATTGGCACAAAGAGATCTCTCCCCATCAGAAAGTAAATGGAAGCCAGGCAAATCCACAATGTCTAATGGCATTGAAGTCCTTTTAAATTTTTTGGGCATTACATGGCCAAATAACACATTTTTGACTGGAGTGTCATATTTATTCATCATAATTGAAGTTGCATATTTCTGTTCCTTCTTTGCTACTATATTTGTGTTTTTTAATTGATTGAACAATCTTGCAGAATACAATGTTTTAATGCCATTTCTACGGTATTCACTAAGTCTAACAATCCTTTGTAATATCTCGTCTTCTAAACTAAGACCCTCCATGAATGCATCAAATTGCATTCCACTCATCAATTGCAAAAATGACAACAACTTTTCAGTTTTATGTCTAGTGAGTGTTCCATCAAATTTTTTTATCCAAGACAAAAGTTTATTGGTCATAATTAAACCATGAGTTTGAATTATCTTATACCTTCTCTTCCTTTCTCTTAGCCTTGTGTTTAAAGCATTAACTAAACTAACTTTTAATGCATCCATACAATCATCATCTTCATCATCAGAATAGCTGTCCTCAATGTTGAATATATTTTCGGCATTGTGGTCATAACTTAATTCAAACTCTGATCTGTACGCATTATACCCAGCTAGCAGAGGATCAGACTGGTTGTTTCTTGGAGGATTAGTGCTCAAGTCTGTATTATACAAATATGGTGTTAATATCTTTGGAAAAAGGGATTGTTGAGTGTCAGGTAGCAGTTTTAGTTCATCGTTTTGTACATTTTCAATGAAATACTTCTTGTAATGTTCTTGACATTCAAGCTTCGTTCTAGATTGTACACTTTTAGCTATTTCTTCCCAATTACCAAAGCCATAGGTTGATATAGCGGACAGTAGCTTACATTCCTCTTTGGCAGACCAATTACAATTATCAAAAAGTGGGAAATCATTGCGCCTTATTGCATATTTGTGGTCATTTTTATGTGCGCCTCTTTCTTGGCCGGTAGCGAAGCATGGACTGCATATGTTTGTTTCACATTCACAACACTCGATGTACGGTTCATTGGCTACTTCAGCACATATATCACATTTTACTTGCAGTAAGTCGTTCGCCATATTATTCTAAAATTTTAGAAAATTAAAGATCTTTTCATTGGTAAGTTGCATTAGATCGCAGTCACAGGACACTATTTTTGCAAATTATTCTTTAAATAACGTGTTCTACATCAAGTTGAAGATCAGTTCAACTTTATAAAGTCAACTGGACACCTAACAACTTAACTGAAATAATTAAAATGTAAAGTAAATTCTGTTTATAGGCTAAAATATCTTTGAAACAGACTTTGTTTACAAATTACAAAATAATTAATATTTAGTAGGTAGGTACTTTGCGATTTGTGAATGACTTCAATTGACAATTTCTAAATTAGTGTTGCCAGTAACAGATAGTCAAATTTTTCAAAACATAACATCATAACAGATTTAAAAATAAAAATTTTACAAGAAAAGGAACATTTAAAATATTGAAGAAAAATCAGTAATGCTTATAATATTTAATAAAATATTAAAAATAAATATTCCTGGACAAGATACACAAATTTGATGTATATGTAATGTAAATTATGTACCTACAGTAATAATAATAATAATATAGCCTTTTATTCAGATCGCTTAACTTATTACAATAGATTTTATTAAACTTTTAAAAACAAATTAACATTGAAGTCATAGACTTAATACAGAGTTTCAACTAATATTTGTTGCTTAGTTATCTTTCCTAGATCTGTTTGCCAGTCGGCAAAGGCCTCCTCCAACCTTTTCCATTCCTTTCTTTCTTGAGCCAATCTGTTCCATGTGACTCCTGCTACTTGTCTGATATCATCATCCCATCTTTTCTGAGGTAGGCCTCTCTTCCTTTTGCCTTCCCTTAGGTAACACCATGTCACCCTTTTGCTCCATTTGTCCTGACCTCTTACCAAGTTATGATTTATTAAGATATATTTATTAAGATATATGTATAAATATCTTAATAAATTATGTACAGTACTACTATTTAAATAAATGACATTCGGCCTTACACTTTATATTTTTATTTTTAAATTGGCTGACCTAATTTAAATTTAAGCGAAACGATTAATTATTATGTAATAACAACTCTATATAGATATCCTTAAAATAAATTCGGATTTCCGAAGCTTGCCGAATATAGCTGAAGCGCATAATTTACTCGTATATAGTACTACCGTGCTTGTGTTATGGGCGTTAGTCAACGATTCTGATACATAGAGATACTTAAATAAATACCAGAATAAATTTAATAAGCACCCAGATCTAAATGTTTATCACATAGATAAATGCCTACCCCCATCAGGAATCGAACCTAAGCCTCGAGGTTGATCATTGTAGTCAGGCGTGTATGCTAGTTATCACTAGACCAACAAGGCGGTCATATAGCTTGTCGTTCCACAAAAACTAATTTTATTGGTTAACATCACTGGTGGATCTTTTTTTACTACCTATTTTAGAAAAATCTAGACAAACCGGCAAGTTTGTCGGCAGATGTTAAGCGATAACCGCAAACCAGAAATATTCACAATTTCAGAAGAATTACAGATTTATAGCAGACTTTTCAAAAATTAATAAGATTTTGGCTTTAAGTTCCACGAATGTTGTATTGTACGACACGTGAAATTTCCTCTGAACCGTATGGTAGAGGATCGCTATGGATCGCTATATATAAACTCAGCTAAAGTCGGTAGTACGTTTAAGACGCAGAACATTACATGTAATGCCTCATATGGACCTAAATGGTCTAAGAGGTGTATTATATTTTTTTTGTCAGCTTAGTTTTAAATGAAATAAATTAAAAAAAGATGTTGTAGATGCATCGCTTTCCCGTGGCTGGGATGTTAGGCCAGTTGTACATTTGTACAGACTATTCTTCCGCCCGGCCCGGAACATTACATTGTCATAATACTCTGCAGTAAGTGGTCTTGTTGGCAATGACCCATTTACTTTTGTTTGTCTTGTACGAGCTGGCAGGTAGGATGGTCGATGCTCTATTCTAAACGGAGGACGCGGAACGACTATGGGATAAATAAGTGGAACAACATGGTGAAATAAATGTGTACTTGATCTTGCTTGGATTTTAGATTAATGTTTGTTGATTGCAAAAGATCTGATTTTTTTTTATTTTTTCTAAAAAATAGAGTAGAAGTAACATTTTAGGTCGTGTAATATGAGAGTGTCAAAAGTGACATAAAACATTACAAACGTAAATACCTGTATTTACATCGGTCACATGTAGTAAGTACATCGGTCGGAGTTTTGGCGCTATCTAGAGAAAAGATGGTCGAAGTTTTTTCATAGTTATTGAAATTCGTGTTTAAATTGAGTGAAATTAGTAAATTTTGGTTGAAATTTGGTTTAATGAAAGTGCACAAACAAAATAATCATGAAGAAATTAGCGTATCGTGTATTTCCTCGTTGTCGCCAAATCTCACTATATGAGCTTGAGTAATAATGTCACTGCTTTACCCAAGACCCTGACATGGCTTATTGACGACGTATGGTTAATTATAAAATAATTAAATCCCGATTTTGGTAAATTTCATGCAAAATGACACAAAGGTCATTGGGCATTTTTGACCCGTCCACTATTGATATTGATATTGATAGGGTTTTTCATAAAGGCATACGATTGGCGTTTCACGAAAAGTTTTTATTTTGATATCAATGCATGGGGGAAAAAAGTTATACCCTTTTACAAAAAATGTGTAATCACTTGTAACTCGAGGTTGGCTCGATCTAATTGGCTGAAAAATTGGTGGGGAGGTAGCTTAAGACCAGAAAATGGGTCGGGCGGTACGCAGTTCGGCGGAGCTGCTAGTAATTCATAGTAGATAATGTATTTCATAATTATCTTTTTACTATTAAAGTTCCACATTGCAACACAGAGTTTAAATACCTACTCTTCCACACAATGTGCCGCTAACCTGCGCTAACCCCGCGGCGGGCGAAGGTGGGGTGTGCGCTTGCTGCGCCCGCGCAGTCGTTCTGAGTCGTTCGTCATTAGTCGTTTCGATCTGTTCTGTTGTTTTCGCCGTTTGCTTATTTTTTTGACCCCTTTTGGGCGTTTTATGGATTATTGGGTTTTGTCTAACAATTAGAGATAAAATGGAAAACGAAATATGGCATGTCTGTGTAAAGTCACCAAAAACATATCCTTACACGACTCCTACATAAACGACACAGAGATAATGTTGTAATATTGTTACAAAATATCATTCCACTTACGTACCTACACGGCTTGACGTTTGTTCCAAAAACCAAATTTTTCGTTAATTGTGAAGTAACTGCAGAAAGGTTTCTAGTGGCATCTATAAACTAACATTAGTCCTGTGTACATATAGAACTAATAAATAAATGATTTTTGTTTCAGATACCATTCAATGGCACGAGATCCGTATGTCATCCATATTGGTTGAGGTTAAATCGTCGTGTGTGAGATCGTGGTGTTGTGGAACCTCCATTGAATGTAAGTTTTATTGCGCTTCATGGATATATGCGTGCATATAATACCGCAAGGCGCTGAATATTTGGAAACTGCACAATGAAACCTAATGTGCCGATAGATGCCAGTTTCTTTATGCTACACAGTCATCATTTTTAAAGTATTACAAACAATAATTATTTTTGGTGCATACAGGACCGCCGTACAGTAAGAAGTTGCGCGCACGTCGTGAATGTGGTGTAGGTACTTTTTATCGGGAGCAAGACATCAAGAAGGAATGGTTGCACCAGCAAGGTTTTTAGACAATGTCACGATTGATATAGATTACGTAAAATAAAAATCAATTGAATAAAAAGGGTTTTACTCCTTTTCGAATTACAAACAACTGCAATTAAAACATGGTAACCTAGGTACCTATTTACATATAGTGAGTTAGGTAAACACCTAACTCAAACTCACGGTGGTGGCATGTAGTGTGACGTGCGGCTTTTGTTCAACTTTTTAGATATTGTGTATTTTGTAAGCATTTTATACATTTAAAAGTAAATATTCTTTTGGTAAATTTTGTAACATCTTTGTAACACTCATATTCCGCAAATAAATATTTTTCTTTTTTTTATTAAAAAACGGGTTTCCCATGAGGAAGACGACTTATTTTATTGGGTAGTATTCATAGTCCTTTACAAACTCTGCCTAGATTCATGACTAGAAGAAAGAAGAAGGAATGTACATCATAGAGTATAGGAAGGTACCTATATTATTCTTTGGTAGAGAAAAAAAGCCCATAACCTATCTCTCTTGTAAAAAATGTAACCACAACTTTATACAAGCATACTCCAGCTCCGTTGCGCTGCAAGGTGAAGAAGATGTTATATTACAAGAGCGGAAATTTAAACTTTTTAGATTGATTTAAGTACCGTACCTTGTTTTTAAGGATAGCGCCCATTTCGACGGGCCGCATCGCAGCGTAACAACTAGCCTAGATCGCTTGCATACATTTTGTATAGAGGAACGCCCACTGTGCCTTTAAAGGCTTGAAGATTCGTATGACAACCACTAGATGGCGCCTCTTTATACTTGAGGATTTTAACGTCGAGTGGTAACGTCGAGTTGTTAGCTTTTCTCTGGTACTGAGTAACAAATTGTTACTTGTCCACAATTTTATTTTCAAAAATTTTCAATGTAATTTTCTTCGGGGATATGGGCACTAGATACTTTTGATGAGGCCCCGACAAACGGTCCTTCCCTTCAAAAGTTACGATGCAACCGACAGACACACACTATCGCACATATTATTTTGATGCGCTTTAGGCAAACTCCAAAGATTGTGATACTTAGAGGTCAATGGGCAGCGCTGTTGATAGTGTAATAGATAATATTATGTGGCCTAAGCCGGATTGAAATCGGTATGTCAAAATTAATGACAATCTTTATGGCATATTTGATTTGTTTTTGGACAGTTAGGGCACAAATAGAAGAGTAAGATAATGGTTGTTCCGATAACATAAAATACCAAGGCGTATGAGGACCTCTTTATACATCGAAATAAATTAAAATAACTAAAACTACAATCAAATAGTGATTTTTTTCTACACGTACAATGTTAAAAGCACCGGTGTAGTGATTTTCATAAAAAATCAGCAGCTTTTTCCTTACAAATTACGAGATATACTTATATACAGATGGGTCTGGTGGTCTCCCCAGCAAACCCACTTTGAATGCGACTTATTTCATATTTTAGTACAAGTTATGCGCCGCATATGAACATTATATACGTCGGAGGTACGACATTTCAGGATACATTTGACCAGGATTTATCAGGGTGGCTCTGCTGCAGAGCATAACACAATGTGTGAAATATTTTACATAAAAAATGTGTTATTTGGGCCATTTTTTCTTACTTAACTATTTTGCGCTCTTGCTTTAAATAAATAAAATTAATATATTTTACTTATATAAACATTTATTTATCTAGTCAGTCTCAAAAATAGTGCGTGTCGACATCCTTTGTACTCAATGTCATAATATTTTTCGTAGAAGTCTTGTATAAGCTCCTCAACCTAAAACAAAAACAGGAATGTGGGTTGAATTGAAATCAATACAACTAGCGATCCGGCCCGACTCGTAAAGCAATAGGCGTAATTGGTACAAATTATAAAACAAAGTCCCTCGGTTCAAATGTGGATCTGACGTTTAAACTTTAAACTCAAAAATTACTGAACGGATTTATATTCGGTTTCACCGACATAAAGAGAGATTTAAATGTTTAATAAAATTAGTATGACTTTTCAAGGAATAACGGATTATCTACGGAACGTGTACGTCAGATAAGTGCGCGCGACAGAGGCAATGTCAATATTGCCAAACATAGCAAACTATAATTTGTAAATCCTCCACCAATATTTTAATTTAAATTGTACGGCTACTAAAATACATTTTTATGTAGTTGTTTTTAATTTAACATTACATATTCCTTTCACATTTGGAGATTATTTTCTCGACAGTGATTTTTTTAGTAATCTTTTATATATATCCTTTATTAATTACAAAATACTACTCAATATCACAAAATGTAGAAAACAATTTAGGAAATAACACGGTGGCACGGGTAACACCTGGGGACGTTAAAAAAATGGTAAAATAGTTCCAATTTTTACCGCGCGCAGACTTGTAAGTTATAAGGCAAAAACACTAGGATCAATCCTATTGATTGCTGGGCAGATAGATCATTTGGTGGTATTGACGACAATCGTAACTCAGGAATTATCAAAGTTGGTTTAGACAATGCCCGTAAGATGGAAATAGTTCGACTTTTTTTTTGTAAAAAAAAAGCTTTCAATGATTTAAAATCGAGATTTTTATGCTGTGCTTTAGGGATCCTTGACAAAATATCTATATATTAATAAGTGATGCCAAAACTTTGGACCCCTTTTAACGAAAATGCGCGGACGCAGGAGCATAAGATTTGGCACCGATAGTTTATGTGTAGAAGAATTATTCAATATTAATGCTTATAAAGTAGGTACATTAAATCAATAAATAAAACATTACCCACACTATCATGCATTTGACAAACACAAACAAATATATTGATGATGACGATAAAAGATCACAGATGGCGCACCATACAGTGTGAAAACAAAGAACTTGGTCTTGAGAAACGAAGATGGCGCTCTTATCAACAAGATATTAAAATTTGTTATGGTCGAATTTCGACCAATGGGCGACCACTAGTTTTTTTAAAGTTACGTACAGTTGAAGAAGAAAATATCCTTCGAATTTGTAAGACGAATGCTTCCAAAAATTTTTTGTTTCAACATTATTTAGATTTCTAAAGATGCTTAAATTTTTCAGCAGACTTTAAGGGGCCTAAACTATGATGGTTAAAAGTTAACTAACTCAGGTATGAAGTGCAAGTGTGAAGTCCCCCCGTGTTGGTCCGGGCTCCTTTGCAAAATTGACCATCTGCCTTCCTGCCAGGTAGCTCGTAAAAGGCCAGCATAGGCTTACCGTCACTAACACCGTGACATCGAACTAGGTGGTAGAGTTTCGCAGCGACTTGTCCTACCTATTCCTGCCACCACAACGTCCAATGCTTTCCGTTGACGAGTTCCGGTTCGGAGGGTAAGGTAGCCGGTAGACTTACTTTTGCTGGAAGTCTAACATCCCGGCCCCAGGGACAACGCACCATTACCACCTTTTGTGTCTCTAGATGACGTGAATTTCTTACCATCAGGAAATCCGTCTGCTTGTTGGCCTACCATTATCATAAAAAAACTTACTTTAAATCCAAATTTCTGATATAAGAATATGGCTGGATTTGTCGGCGACACATGTAATGTAACATCTTTGTCGGGGCAAGTCTGGAAACAAACATGTTATTATTGAGGTTGAGCTCTAATGGCTTTAAAACAATATTTAATCAGGATGGATGGATGGATGCTGCACTTGTGATTGTTTGCTTGATTGTTTAACCGATTTAAATGGTAGAGTACTATTATGTAGGATACGGTACGGTCGGGAGGGGAGCAGCCTCCAGGACATCACCTGCAGCAGATGGTAGAGCATGAAGGTCCCGAGGCCGGCCCGGCGCCACTCGGGGCGGGTGAGCACGAAGGAGATGTAGGCGTCCCCCCGGGCCGCGTCCGGCACGAGGAAGGCGCAGCCCACCACGAGCCGGCCGTAGCTCACCACACAGCTGTACTCGGGGTACTGGAGCGCTTCGGACACTGCACATAAACATATGGTAAAACAGCTATCTTTCATTCAACGTCGAACTATAAACTAATTAAAAAAGTTAGTTGATTCAAGGTCAAAAAGATTCAATTAATTATTTTCTTGTTTGTTTAGCCTCTAGATTTTTTCAACGACCCAGTATGCTTTACCTTTTTTCCCTAAAAAGTTTTCCCGTTTCTTTAAAACCTTTTTCTCCAGGCTCCTGGAAATCTATGACGTCTATAGGCTACAGTGGTCTCTTACTATCACGAGAGCCGTGTCTTTATTCGCTGTCTTACTATATAAAAAAATACCGTATGCTCACAGTCAATGCCAGGCCAGAAGAACTGCGCACACAGACTGTTGACAGCGGCCATGTGCTGCGGCCGCACGTACGAGTAGTCGATACTGGCTCGGGCCGGTGGTTGGTAGTCTTTTTCATTTCTACATAAAGTAACATAGTATTCATTAGTATACAGATATAAAGGTAAGCGTCCACGTGTACGCAACTTACGCATCGTATTTAAAACGGAGTATTCTTTGTGAATAAATCGACACAAGTGCGTCACTGATCCGCACAGATCGAATCTGTTAACTGGCGATGCTGACAACGAGATCCGAGGGGAAAACTATCAATATGATCATTGAGCACCGATGATATACGGAATACGGCATACGGAATGCTGATTATTGGACACACACTGCGCCCGCTAACTTTTCGTCAGGAGTTTAAAAGTAGTAAATTTACCTTGAGTCATACAAAAATTTTGGAATCACCCTTTTTAATTTTGTAGAATTCCTTCCTCTGTTGCTAACAAACAAGCTAAACCAATCTTTGCTCTCCTCTATTATCTAACAAACATATTCCGCAATTACACTGACCACAAAAAAATCAAGTCAAGTGACATCGGCGATCCGATTACCGTAATCGCTTAGAATGTTGCCGACACAGTGGACGCACCGTGAAAAATTAATCCGTTTGAACAAAGCGTTGGACGCGTACAATGCAGACATGTTGCCGCTGACCGTAATAGCGTTATAAAGTACGGCTTTTATGATTCGGCTTGGATGTTTGAGAAACCAAAAGACTGGTATATAATAACTGTTGACAATATTTTAATATAGTCATACTAGTGTTATAATGTCGGGTATCTCTAACCATAAGAAAAAATGTTCAACAGTTTGGCTTTAGAAGTAGTATACAAGGCAAACTCAGGCTTATCGAGAAAACGCGATATTTATCTGCTTAAATTAACATTAACATTTTACACCTTTATATAGGCTTGTAAACTATTAAACTATATAAAAACATCTATTAACAAGATTATCACGTTTATAAGATCAGCCGAATAATCTGCACAGAAATCTCACCCAGAACGGAACAAAGATAATATATTCAAGATTTTGGAAGCAATTATGAGCATTACAATTTTTCCATAATCATTTTGGATAGATAATCTAAAACTCTAAATTACAGTGAGGATCATAAGGAAGTCATTAAGGTAAGCGCATAATTTTAAATTTCAAATTATGCTCTCGGATTTACAGGCAACGGGACAACGTCCGCCAGGTCAGCTAGTTTATAAATATTAATTCACAGCATATTTATAATCACACATTGTTTTTAGTTGCCTAAAATACGTTTGATAAATTTATAGCACGATCTACATTCTATTGGTTGTTGCGTACGCGGCATTTCGATAGCCGTTATTTCAGGTACATACAATTTATAAACAAGATAGCACGAGTTTCTGTTGTTCATGATTTAAAGCTCAACTTAAATCTATATAGCTTGTTTTCACTTTGTAAAATTAAATTTAATCCGCGATAGGATACGTTATTTTGGCCTATAGTAGTACTTTTTAAATTATGCGCTTCGGCTATATTCGTCAAGCTTCGGAATTCCGAATTTGTTTTAAAGATATCTACCTATATTATAGAGTTGTTATTACATAATTAATTATTTCGCTTCAATTTAGGTCAGCCATTTGAAAAATAAAAGTATAATGTGTAAAAAGAGTAAAAAGTGTAAAGCCAAAGCGCATAATTTAAATAGTTGTACTGTACGTGTAATTAACTACGAAATATGCGTAACAGATTAAATAGCTGTGAATAAAAGTACATGGTTTGCAAATGTGTGACAACGAATAAATAAAAAAAATAAAGAAAAGTCGAAAAAATGAGACATCTGTAAGTTTTAAAAAACGTAAAAAATTGTTAACTTTCTATAGATGGGCCTTACCGATGTGTTTTCATCATTAGCTCGTCCATGACACGTATCCAAAGTGGTTTAGAGGTGAAGTCTCTTCGGATGTAGGGCTTCAGGGCGGCGCCCGAGTACGGGGACCGCAGAGGCGTGGGCTCCAGTCGAGACACCAGCAATGGACCGAATGAGCTCACCGACACAGTCCCAGACAGGTTGTCAATCAGGTACTGCACATTTAACAAATACAAAGCTAATGTTTATACTTCAATACGTGTGAGATAAAAGTGTGACACAGACGATAGTATCGATCTGACTTTACTCTGATGTAGTGTTTATCTATACATATAATAAATCTGTAGAAGGGTCAATTCTGTACATTGAAAATATTGAAAAATAAATAGCAGGGGGTGTTACTGGATCGATACCAAACCCAAATATGTTATTAAAATTTTTTTTGTCTGTCTGTATGTTCAGGCATCACGTGAAAACTAACGGTTCGATTTCGATGAAACTTGGTACAAATATACCTTATTATCCTGGGTATAAAATGGGATACTTTTTATCCTGAAAAAAAAAAAACAGTTTTATCACGCGAAGACCAACATCCGCGCGGACGGAGTCGCCGTTGGAAGCTAGTTTTTTATAAGACAGTGTATGTGCTATTTAAAATAGGTTGTAATAAATCTGAACTGAAAAATCGAACTAAAGTTTTAAAACGCACAGTTTATTGAATAAGAAAATAGTAACGTCACTAATTTGGCAACACAGCGACAAATTAAATCGCGGAACATTATGAGTTGTATCTAAGTTCTGATTTTTCTATGATTTTATTTGCCGAGCGCTAATGCGTTGTTGACGTTATTTTTTTCTTAATGCGAATACACTATAGAAAGAAAGAAAGAAAGAAAAATATTTATTTGCGGAATATGAGTGTTACAAAGATGTTACAAAATTATTTAAGCGTTTCAACATATTCTACCAACTTGTGGTGTGCAAATATTTAATAGGTTTTAATCAAATTACTAATTTTAATTATTTAATTACAATCTACAACACATTGTATTTTGTATTTATTATAAGATTATTTATTAATACAACAATTTTTAGAATGTAAATTAATTTATCCCTGTCTACCGTAAACTACCACCGTTTCCAAACCTAGCCAGACAGGAGAAGAAACGGCGAAACAAACTCCTGCGTACCCGACATTCTGCAATTATTAATCATATTAGAAATACTATATTATTTATTCTTACCTGTAGAGATGTTATATTAGGGTAACTTTTCGGTAATCCTATTATTGAATATATTAGTTATCGCATATTATGATATCATACCTATTACTGGATATTAGTCAAATATTAGTGAACCAGTTGATAATCAGCGATAGATACACAATCTAATATTAATACCTGCGTAATATCCATAATAATCAATCAATATGAAATACAATATTCTCGTGAATATCATATTATACAGTAAAAATAGACAATGATAGTACGATTAATACAAAAAAGTAGTTTTTATTGAAACATGTATGTATTTAAAACATTAAAAATATGTTCACATTCGACATTGAAATGACATGACAAACTTCGCTGGTTCCCGACCGCTTCATAATGACAACCAAACTCAATTCCTATATAACAACAAAAACTACCACCAAAACCTCCACCAAAAGCAAAAACCCAATCACTAAATAAATACTAACAAAGTAATGAATAGTTATTAATAATATTTCAATAACTGCGAGCACGTGCCGGGTCCGACGAATACAATATGAAACAATACGGAGTCGCTGTGAGCATTGATCACTACATATTATGATTACCTATAAACTAATATCCGTATTAGCTAATATAAGTTAATGCGACGAACTAGTGACCAAATGTAAACAGAACTACTTTCATTGCTTGCTTGCTTTGTTACCTGCTCTTGCAGGTTTCATACGAAGCCCGACGTGTATGACTATGTCTTTACAATATACAAATTACGCACGCACGCAGTACGCAGCCAAATTATATTCATACATTACAAAACAATGGTCGTCTCACTCACTCGCCCGCCTCGGATAGGTATGGTGGCGGAGACAGTGAGCCGCCGCGCTACGTATTCCGCGTACCTATTATTTGACTAATACCTGGTAACCTATTACTCTATAACCGCGTATGCTAATATGAATATACATAGCTGGTATCATAATATCTCTACCTATTACGAATATATTAGTCACACACTCTACTTATCTGCAAGAAAATCTTTGACTCTGTAATAATTTTTCTCTAAAAGTAAGTTGAATACCTTTTTTCGAAATCTGCTTAATGGAAGTGATTTAAGATTATCAGGAATTTTGTTGTATATACGAATTGACATGCAATACACATTATTTTTGTAAATGTTGATTTTTTGGTTAGGCACATGTAGTTTCTCACTATTTCTAAATTGAGATAAACCTAGGACTTCAGCATTCGTATGAAACAAATGATGATGTTTTTTTACAAATACATAGTTTTTTTACAAATACATAGTTCAATCAAATATTATAGTAAAAATATAAAATGAAACCAACCGATCTTTGGAATCGGTCTAACACCCTCTCCGTATTGACAACCATCTTCGGATCCTCAGTCACGTAACCGCCCAATAGTTTTACACACCTATGAAAGAACCAAAATAGCACATTGACATGATTATTAAAAACATGAAGTTTTTTTAAACTATTACAAATTTCAAGAACATAATGTAATTTAATCCCTCATTGGATAAGAAGTTGACATTTCACGAGTCTCCTATCCGATTTTCAATAGAGGCAGGCAATGGTGTGATGAAGATAGATGTCTGTGTCTTTAGGTTTGAGAGTTTTTTGTTTGATATGAAAGTATTAGTATAGTTGACTAGCACCTATTCCAAAATGAGCAAATTATAATTTGCTCATTTTGCGCACAGAATAAGTGATAATGCTAACGTACAGAAGATGCACTTATGTACAAAGTGCGCGAACTTGAATAGTAAGAGGTGTCGAATGGCTAAGGAATGCGTCCGTTATTTTCTTGAAAGTTTCTAAGTCATATACGTGTGTTAATCTCGCCCTTGGTTCTTGGTTTCACAGTTGTAGACCGACACGCACCAAAGTTATAGGCATGATACCGTTAACTCCGAAGGTAAAACTCAGCGATAGGAATCAAACCAAACAACTCCTCAAAGCATTCCCCATGCGTTAGAAAACACTGAGAGACTCAACATCTGTACCTAACAACAAATGATTAAGCTTATTGGTAATTTCTCAGTCATTAAAAATTTGAGATGCTATGGATAGGATGTGATCAAAAGAAAGGCCCTAAAGTTGCAAGCGATTGGTCGGCTTAAAGTACTGTCTTGTCTTGCTAAGTTTCTCTGGTTTCTTTCAGATGACGAAAGTGAATCTTACTCGAAATGCAAATGCAGAGTGCAGCACTTAGGGAAACGCTCTCAAATCGAGGAGACACATTAATGGGAGAATTTTTAGCGTCGAAAGGCGCAACCTTGTGTCTTTTGAAGTTAAACTGCATCAGAGTCTCTGGCTCTAATACAAGATTTCAGACAAAAGATTCTCGACTTCAAACCAAATTTGATTTTGATTTAATGTTACCAACATTTAGAGTCATTAAATAAATAAATTGCTAAATAAATAAATGAGATTTTAATTCTGACAATAAATTTTTAAAAAAGGGAAGTGAAAAACTTATCATACCGCCTACAGCAATAGGTACATTGGATACCATCACGCATATTGTAGTTTACAATAAATGTGACAATAACTGTTAAGCTGTACTATTTTGGCATTGCCTCTGTTGCATTGACTGTGTGCGAGTTCGCGGAAACCTAATACAATTTAGGTTAGTTTTTCCTTTAGGGCGATTTGTAGATATAAATTCAGAACTCGCACCACAAAACGATTTAAAATACGTATTATTACAAATCATTAAATGGTCTATATCTGAATAAGTATCACAGAGAGAGTTACATAAACGAAAATTGTTAGATAATGGTGATTGTTGAAAATGAGCCCACTATATTTAAGGACGTTATTAGGGTTGCATGTACTCGAAAAAAAAGATGCGTATAAAATTAGGCATATTGTGTCTTCGTCTAATTGTGAATAAAACCGTATAAGAGAATGCTTCTAGATTTTTTATCCAACTAACGACAACGCAAAAACGAAAATGAAGTTTAGTATTTTTGAAAAGAAAATAAAATATATTTATTTGCGGAATATGCGTGTTGAAGTTGTTACAAAAATATGTAAGCTTTCCAACATATTCTACCATATTGTGGTGTGCAAATATTTTAATATTTATAAAAGTAATTATTTAATTATGTACACAATATTTTAATGTTCCTACAAAAAACAGTTTCATATTTATTACAATTTGAATTATAAATTACAAATAATTTTAAAATGTAAATAAATTTAACCCTGTCCATCGTAAACTACCAGGGATAACTTTACTATCTTTGCTCAGGGATGTGACGGTCTATACTGTCCGCTGAGATTATCTAGTCATTTATTGCCGACTGTCATGTTCTGGAAAGGTTTGGTCGAATCAGTGTTACGACGTAAACCTTTTATGTTGAGAGACGCCAGTATTCATCATTGTAGTGTTCCAAATGGGATAGTACGGTAGTCGGTAAACTTATTGAAGAAGCATAACGGCCAAGCCCCAGTTTTCAACGTGCGACGGATGTCTTTCCTATGTTTAGAGATCAGGTATTTCTCGCCATCGGGAGATCTATCTCCTTGTTTCACCTCGTTTTCATTTAATATATAAACAAGTTACACAAATTAAATCTAACCCCAGAGTAAGCAAATTATATGCTTGTATTATGGGTTAGTCAACGATTCTAATACATAGAAATACTGAAATAGATACCAGAATAAAGTTAATAAACAAACAGACCTGGAAATGCAGACATTTAAATGTTCATTACACAAAGGCCTGCCCAAGTCGGGAATCAGACCCGAGTCCCGCGGTTTGTCGGTGGAGCTAAACGTGTTCGCTAGCCTCTCCACCAACGAGGCGGTCAAATATAATAAAAGAATTTTTAAAATTATAATCACTCCGATTTCATAGCCAAGTCGCGACTTTTTATAAGTCGCGAATTGGTAATTATTCTTCCCACCTTCCCAAAAAAGGGACCATTAAAGTTAGTTCGTTGTTGGGCGAGCAATAGTTTAACAAACGTACAAAAAAACAAACAGCCAATTTCCTCCTTTCTTTGTTGTTTAAAAAGAAATAATAATACTCGTTGCGCCTCCCTTACTTGTCCAAATCAAAAACAGCCATATGCTTATGTCTCTTCTGTCTTCGCACCGACAGCTTGGCCTTTAATCTGTACAAATACGCCTTCTTTTCGGGATCTTTAATTTTTGGGATCAAACTCTGAACATTTTTCAACAGTTGAACTTCTTCATAAGCAGTCATCAGTACCAAATCCTTCCTTGGTTCTGGTTGTTTCTCCACCCAGGGCATGTCAACAGAATTCAATTGTGTGGAGAAAAGAGATTCTCTTGGGTATTCAACCTTCTCTTCAGTTTTTTTGGGTTTTGCCTCAAGTCGCTTGTCTCTGTACTTCTCGTCATCTGAATAACCGTCTGTGGGGTTGTGAGAGCTGTGAGAGTCCGAATGTACACTTGATGTGTCGCTCTGCGTACAGAAATAAAATATTTATTACACCTGGATGTGACGGGGCACTCCCCCGCCCGCTGGTAGACTGGACAAACCGATTGTTGGGACTAATCAAAACAGTTTTAATAACGGTAAGAGTAATTATTTTGCGTGCCGTTTATCATTAGATAATTATTTAACATGCAGTACAAAAAAAAACAATCACTCGAAATAATATAGACATTTAATTAAAACTCCCTAAATATGTAAACGATTAAGTGAAATGTACCTTAAATTACATAATTCCATTCATATTGAACAACATCCCAAAATCTTTAAAAATAGAATTCTGATACAACAAACTTGTAATAAACTTGAAGAAATAATTTCTACAAAAGTTTAATACATCAAAGTTAAATGCTACGTCCCTTTTAAATAAATAATTTATGTTAATATCAAATTCTTTGCTTGTTAAAATAAAATAAACCTACCAGTGTTTTTCAATAGCAGAACTTGATTAATAGCTTTATTGATCATACGCGAGTTAATCAATTCTTATTCTTTTTATATTCCTCTCTCTCTAATTTGATACCCTAAGGCCTAAAACATTTATTGATAAAACTTAGAAAAGTATATCCGATACGATAAGATACGGTAAATTATTAGACATTCAGTTTCTACGCATGCACTAATCTGCCATTGTTCTTTTAGTACAAATTACATACTTTAAGCATCAATATTCAATGTAGGTGTTTTATGTTTTATTGTTACAACTGTCGAACAGGCCATAATAGAGAGCAAGGATTCAACCATACTCGATAGTGGTTATGGCAGACGTTCAGACACAGACACTGACCGGCTGCATGAGGGAGGCGGGCACGAACTCGAACCCGCGGAAGATGCTCTCCACATCATTGGCGGTGTCTCTGGGGTTCACGCAGAGGACCGAGTTCTCGAACAACTCGGGGTATTCAATCCTGAACAATATTCACATTTGTATTTTGTTGTTGTAAATCACTTTGTAACTACTTGTCTTGTGGCTATGTAAGGTCAGCAAGGGGGTCATAGTCTATTACTGTAGGGGACATAGATTTGTGTGGTAAGCATAGCTGTCTTTATTTCGTGGTTTAGGTATTTATAAAATTTATTTCAGTATCCGTATACATACTATATAAGAAGCTGACAAGGCATCTGACTATCTTTTACCAAATATTCTTAACAAATACCATCATTTTGATGTGGTATTATATGATTTTGTAAATATTAGGCCCTTACATATGAAATTGACGGTTTGTAACTGGCCACTTCAATCACAACACAACACAAAACATTAATCACTTGAAACATTTATATATCTTGACTCTTACATTCACCTGACCTCAGGTTGGCAACGCACCATCACCATCTTTGGTGTCTCTAGGCGGCGTGAATTTCTTACCATCAGGAAATCCGTCTGCTTGTTTGCCTTTCTATAACATAAAAAAAAACCGGTCCATGTCACTTATTGTGGTACGTAGATATATCTCATTTATATAATTAACTCTTCAATCGCTAAATATTTTTTGTTTTGATTTTTAAATAAGTAAATTATTGTTACGTTCATCTTCACTTTCAGGTACATCCAACTTTCAGTACGAAAAGTGTGTTTAACAATCGAAATAAGTATATTTTAAAAGCAAACCACTGACTTTACTTTTGAAAAGCTAGAGATGACAGAAGACAAATAAAACCACACCTTACCACATATATCTTTCATTTTTTACTGATATCAATATTTTTTTCCTAGTTTCACAAAATTTTCATCGTCTTAGCCTATACCTCAACTTTTGTCAGTTGATTATTTGATTTACGCGTATTTAAGCATAGTACAAACTACTATTAATAGACTTTTAAATTTTGAATAAAAACATATAAATTTTTTGAAGTGAAACTTCTTTGTCGGGGTTGGAAAAAAATTTAGTGTAACATTTTTTCGTTACGCGTGACATTTTTCCGTTACGCGCCATCTTTGTTCCTATCCCTACCACGCGTGATTCGAAGTATACTTTCTCCAGCGGAGTAGGGATTGGCAATAAACTTTATTTAACCAATATCTGTAAAGTTGCATATAGTAAATTATTTTTTGAAAAATAACGTCATAAAGAAGTTTCACTTCTTCACTTCTTACGAGTGTACGCTAGTACACGCACACATTTTTTTGTACATTTATATACATTAAACATTACCATGGTCTGTACACCTGTACTTATTAACATAATGATACACTCTTACATTATTATATAAAGTAATAGATAAAATACATAATGATTGATATATTATTTTCTGACAAAGTCAAGTGATTGAAATCATTTAACAACTTGCCTGGGTTGGTACAGTCACATTAAATTTTCTTGCAACTATAAAATCAGTTCTCTACTTTTTCATGACCAGGATTGGAGAGCAGAGTACTTTGCTGGCTACTGGCATTATCTGATCTGAGAGTGCGATGTTACATATTTTACTAAATCACATTGGCCATGCACTATTAACATTTTTGTAGCCTGCAACATTCATTACCGTCGGGAAATTTGAATGTTTGTTTACTACATACATTAGAGTATGTAATACTCAATATACATACAACGTATTTCAATAAAGTAAACAATCATCTTACTTTACGTCAGAATCGTACTGGTCATGGGTGGAAGAGCTGGAAATGCCGCTCAGTGCGTCAGAATCCAGGCGACGCTTTTTGCTAGGTCCGGGTTCAATGCTGGATGAAGGTGTTTCATCCTCTCTAAGATATTCTCCGTATCCTACAATAATGCATACATAGTATAACCTCTCCGGTGCCCCAATGTCAAATGTCAAATATTCGAGAAGTGCCCATGCCAAATTTCGCGCATAAACGTAAGTTGGCGGTCAGCGCTTGAATGCCGAT
>NJDD01001323.1:12423-65410 GCA_002245505.1 Calephelis nemesis
CGAACAAGAAACCGGCGCCCCGCTATTTATTCTTTTCAATAGTGACAGTCACCCGGACGGGGGGATGAAACTATACGAGTAAATCCAAGTACTCGATACTATTTTCCAATAGCGAGTACATTTTAGTATCGATACTTTGAAATAAAGCATCGAGTAGGTGTCAGGTTAAAAGTACTCATATCATAAAAAAAATATGGTTTACGGAAATTAAAATAATGGATGTTTATCTTTTAACACCGATAAAAAACGTTTATCGTAAATTGAAGTTTCTGAACGCATCATAGGCTTAGTTCACCACACAAATGCCTGCCCCCGTCGGGAATCTAACCCGAGCCTCGCGGTTGGTCGATGCAGTTAGGTATGTACGCTAGCCACTCGACCGGCGGTGTGTGACCGGAACGACGCGGTTAAAATCCTATTAATATTATAAATGCGAAAGTTTGTATGTATGGATGTTTGTTACTCTTTCACGCAAAAACTACAAAGCCGATTACGATGAAATTTGGTATGTAGGTAGCAGAAGATCCAGAATAACAAATAGGCTACTTTTTATCCCGGAGTTCCCGCGGGATTGGGACTTACGCGGGTGAAACCGCGGGGCGCAGCTAGTAAATCAATAAATGAACAATCAATGTTGATAACGTCGCAGTCGTAATTCAAAATCGTTAACCAACTTTATTCCCCGAATATTTCTTTAAAATGGCAAAAAATATTGAACTAAGACTATCGTGACTACAGAAATACAACTTTAAATATATTTTTTTTGATTTAGGCCAAATCCTCACCATCGTTTTTTTTTTAGAAATAGCTCTGTAACGTGACACTTTAGGTTATGTTGATCCTAATACCTTTTTGTTTGTACAAGTATCCCCTATACAAATTTGTAGGAATCATCATGCACCGCCATTTTGAAAAAAAAAACACAAAATGGCGGCGAGGTACTAAGCCAGGCTTCATACAAAAAAGTTCGATTGAACTTTTTTGTATGAAGCCTGGCTTATATATTTTATAAAGGCGATTGCCTTTATAAAATATTTATTACAGCACTTATTTATATTGTTAAAAAATACTTAATTTATATGTTTATGCTGCGAGATAAGAATGTAAAATATACGCGCAAAAAGCGCATCATTAACGATTACATAAATAATAATCTACAGGAAAAGCCCTTCAGATGGTACGGATAAGTTCTGCGAAAAGAAAAACAGCCAATGCCACTAAAAAATCTAAAAACTGTTTCCTAAAAAAAGCGCTTCCGCCAGAGAGCAAATGATATAAATTACTTACCGACATTAGGGAGCCCATATTTGTTAGCTTCGGCAATAACTCTTAAAGCTTTAGCGTCAGTATCCACGGGTATTCTTTCTAAAAGCAACTCCGCCCTCTTCAGACCTTCAGGAGGACACGAGGCGAGGTACGAGAGTCCCACCGGCCACAGAGACTTGTGATCCATTATCAAAGATCCGTATTCTAACACGAGGCTGTCCCGGAGTTTATTCGACACACTGCAAAAAATTAATTATTGAAGATTACTCCTTAAGAAACGATTTGAGTTTTAAGGCCCGGGACGGAAATTTTATGAGGAGTGAAATCAAGTGTAACACGAAGCGTTGAGGCGTTACGTAGAAAGAGACAAACATATATATCTGTAGGATTGAACGTGTAAAAGAATGAGATGGAAGACATTACACAGCGTATCTCATTTTCGGGATCTCCTGCGCAATACTTCGTAGTCTCCGTGCAGGAGGAGTTGCTATCTATCAAAATACTGACTATTTGGATCACACTTCTAATGTCTGCGATGATACTACTTTAAGAAGAATTAACATAACTAAATCTGCTGTAGGAGACATGCGTGCTGCAAGATACATTTTGTAAGGAGTAAACTCCAATCGTGCGTCGTAGCTGACACACACACACTTTTTCTGAATTCTTTATATACAAGCCTATAAAACTGTTTCGAGCCCCGGCTATTAAAAACGCATTTCAACCCTATCAAACAAGTCAAAAAATATGAATACAAATACATCTTAAAAATGTTTTTATCGACATTACTGTGGTACAGCGTACCCTTAAACTAAGGAAATCAACAAGTAGCGAAACATAGCACCCCTCGCTTTTACGTGTTTTTTGTATATATTATGTATAAATAGTTATTAATCAATATTTTATTAATTATTGCACACAAAAAGAAAACATATACAAATATATAATCGCCTCTGTGGTCTAGCGGTTCAGTTGTTGGACTTGACTGCATCGACTGCGTCCCGGGTTCGAATCCCGGGTCGAGCAACAAAAAAGCAAATTGGGTTTTCCAATTTTCTAATAAAGAAATGTTGCTCGGGATTGGAAATGTGCCCGGTTGGCGATAGGCTTGCCACCTATCACGTTGTGGGACTTAGTGTCTTCGGCTAGTAGTGGGTGCCCTGGTTGTGCCTCTGCCTACCCCTTCGGGGATATGGGCGTGAAGATGCTTCATATACAAAATAGAGGACGAGTAAAAAAGCCACAAAAGGCGAGCTTATTATAATAGACTACAGGACCATCCAAACAATGGATGGGTCATATGAACCACCAGGTGACATATATAGGACGATATAACAGCATAAAATAATAAGATACAGCACTATGCCGTAACTTGTAAGCTGTCCACTTGAGTGCTGGTGAGAATTCAAAAACGCAGATAGTGCGAGTACATTTTGTTCATATATTTTTGTACGGCATTTTTACCCTCTATAGATCTATAAATAATAACAAGAAAGCGCGCAGTGCCATATTGTACATTGCACTAGCAGTTTGCCCGCGACTTCGTAAACGTAGAATAGTTAAGATTTTGATACAAACTTTCATTCCTTATTATAGCCATTTGGCCGTTTGTTTAAACCCGGAGCTTTAACATTATGCATATCAAATTTCGGGTAGGTTTAGCCGTGAAAGTGCAACAGACACAATTTCCTCCTTCCTTATGACGGCCCGCCGTCTTTGCACATTGCGCGCGTAGTACCCGACCATTATTTTGCTGTGATGTTATTTAAAAGCGACAATATTATATCATATACGTCGTATAAGATACGTCGGTTTAAAATAGCTACTTGCTTTAAATTAAATACTTGTGATAGGTTACTATTTGGATAAGCATTGATACCATGTTTATAAAAACATCTTCACAAACAATGCATTATTTTAGAATAAATTTAGCTAGCATGAAAGAGGTTATAGTAAGTTAACCTTGAAAGACACATACAGTGGCGTACATTTTTTTAGAACTTTTAAAAGGGATTTTTTTAAAGAGAGGGATTTTTTCAAAACTTGAACCGTTTACGCAACGCACGCAGCGGAAGCTCTTAATAGGAAAAAAACTTGATTTTGAAACATTCTTCATTGGTGCTCCGCTTTTATTGGTCTTAGCGAAATGATAGCACAGAGCCTTCCTCGATAAATGGGCTATCTAACATTGAAATATTTTTTCAAATCAAACCAGTAGTCCCTAATATTAGCGCGTTTGAGCAAACAAACTCTTCAGCTTTATAATATCAGTATAGATTACCGTGACTATACCATATAGCGGTCTGGAATGATGGACGATGTTTAAATCCTATTTCAAGTAAGAATTAGTTTACCCTACCTCTTCTCCATCATCCAGGTTTTTTTTAATACTTAATAATTAGACTTGCTTTAGTTTACGTTTATTAGTAACACGGTGGAATGGTAGTCTATAACCACTAATAAATGTTTGTTTATTAAGTGCCATCATAATTGAAAGGTTGAATTCGAAAATGGTTTGACTAATTTTTTTTTCAAATATTAGTTATTGGTATTGTTGGATTCAGAAAGAAATAATCTATCTAATGCCCTTTTCAAAATAACTAGAATCGCATTATATATCAAGATATTAAGTCTAAAAACAGTTTAACTGACACAGATGTCGACATCGCTAGTACAAAACATATTAAATACTAATTAAACCTACATACAATATTATAATTATCTCAGTTCTAATGGAAAAAATGGATTACATCGCCAAAAACTCCTTTAATTTTTAACAAGCGCCATATTTGGGGTGATCTTTTTTAGTAGAATTGAAAATAATGCTCCCAATTTTTATTTTTTATTTTCGTCAAATCACATATTTGGGATATTTTATTGAATCAGGCGTTACTTTGCGGAAATTCATTACAACAGATGTAAAATAAGCCTTTATTTTGCTAATTCCGCGTAAGCAGTGTTGTGGCAAATAATCCTCCAAACGACACAGAATGTGTCAAGCCTAACTGACGTTCCCACCACCCACCTCCGCCACCAGAACACGAATATTGGAAGAGCTCGGGAAACGATATAAATTGTCATGTTCTTTACATGCGACAACTCTACCTAAAGTTTCCACCTCCCACCTCCGCGACCAGATCACAAATAGAGTCCGAACACAGGAAACAAAACCACAGAACTCACCACAGAGAACACCAAATCGCACTCTGTTATCTGTGATGAGGTCTTCGACAAAGCTATGCAAATTATTTTTTTAATATTAGCAAAGTAATGGCTTATTTTACATCTGACATATTTGTTAATTAAAACATTCTCGAACTCAACCCTTCAATTGTTAATAAGCGAAAGCTGTTTCTTAATTAAATAAATAAATAAATATCCCTGGACAACAACTTTTACACGAATTGAATCTAACCCCAAAGTAAGCAAATTATATGCTTGTGTTATGGGTGTTAGTCAACGATACTAATACATAGAAATACTTAAATTAGATACCAGAATAAATTTAATAAACACCCAGACCCGGAAATGTAGACATCTAAATGTTCATCACACAAATGACTGCCCCCGTCGAGAATCGAACCCGAGCCTCGCGGTTGGTCAGTGTAGTTAGGCGTGTACGCTAGCCACTCGACCAAGGAGGCGGTCAAATTGACATTATTATACAGATAACCAGAACAGATACAGTGAAAATTTCAAGACGGGATATACGAGACTGAATAAATTCCACGTATTTTCTTACAAACAAACCTAGCTGGGCTGGAGAATAGGCGGCGACAGAATGTTTTTGAATCAAATAAAAAATTGTATAAATTTATTTATGGCTTTCATCACCAGAGGACGTAACTAGGGAATGCAATCTTGGACCAAGATTGTCTATTCACGATCTTGGCGTCTTTTTTCTGAATCAAGATTGGTCAGTTCGAGATCTTGTTGAGATTAGGGTCGAGATCTTGGTTGCGAATCAAGATTTTCGGGATTATCGAGATTGAGCAGAATAATTGAAAAAAAATGCGTTTTCTTTGTATCAGATACTGCAAATTGATAGTAACCAGTATTTTAAAATTATTTTATATAATAATTAAGTATATTTTTTCAAATTAAACAACATTGTATGAACACAATAATCAATGTTTATTTTAAAAATAAACAAGAAACAATCATTAAACAATTTTCCACAGTGTTGGTCCAGGCTCCTTTGCAGAATAGACCATCTGCCTTCCTGTGCCAGGCAGCTCGTAAAAGGCGAGCATAGGCTTGCCGTCACTAACACCGTGACATCTGACTAGGTGGTAGAGTTTCGCAGCGACTCACCCGGATTGGTACCACCGCCTTACCTATTCCTGCCGCCATAACGTCATGACGTGTTCCGGTTCGGAGGGTAAGGTAGCCGGTAAACTTACTTTTGCTCGAGGCCTAACATCCCGGCTTGTGGTTGGCAACGCACCATTACCACCTTTGGTGTCTCTAGGCGGCGGGAATTTCTTACCATCAGGAAATCCGTCTGCTTGTTTGCCTTCCAATGTCATAAAAAAAATGATATAATGGTTTAATAAAAACATTATTAACAATTCATTGTCATTTAAACTTGGACGATCTCTGACATAATATGTACCACAATCCATGAAGATTTCATATAATTTAAGTTTAATTTTATGAAAGTTATTAAAATGTATTTTTTTTCTGTGTAAGTCAACTACCTAAAACGTAGCCGTAAGTATAAGACACAGTGGGGTTATTTAAAACTATCGAACACCACATTTTAAAAAAAAAACAATTATAATCCTATTAATATTATAAATGCGAAAGTTTGTATGTATGGATGTTTGTTACTCTTTCAAGCAAAAACTACAAAGCCGATTACGATGAAATTTGGTATGTAGGTAGCTGAAGACCCAGAATAACATATAGGCTACTTTTTATCCCGGAGTTCCCGCGGGATTGGGACTTACGCGGGTGAAACCGCGGGGCGCAGCTAGTAGCAATTAAATGTCAGATGTCCGAGCAAACTCACTTCTCATAAATATCAAATAAATACGGCGGCTATTTGCAAAAGCACTTTTTTTTAAAATAGACCAACTACTTTATTCATTCTGCGCTTTTATTTATGTTATCTCATTAGTTTAGGTGAATTTTATGTAAAATAATTAATTAAAGAGAAAAAATGTAGTTTGAAACCTCAATATCATTTTTAAAGATCTATCTATATATATTAAATTTAATCCGTTAGTCGAAATGTTAACTTCGTAAATTATCTAGTTAATGTCAAGCTTTACTGGTTTCATAAAACAATTTTTTGTAGTTTCACTTCCATATATGGAGAGCACCCACTTCATTTTTTTTATTTTTGTATAAATATCAGAAATTTACACCCGAACCAACAGGAAGAAGCTGGTAATATACAATAATAATAATAAATAAATAATAAATAAATAAATATCCTTGGACAAATCACACGAATTGAATCTAACCCCAAAGTAAGCAAATTATATGCTTGTGTTATGGGTGTTAGTCAACGATTCTAATACATAGAAATACTTAAATAGATACCAGAATATATTTAATAAACACCCAGACCCGGAAATGCAGACATCTAAATGTTCATCACACAAATGCCTGCCCCCGTCGGGAATCGAACCCGAGCCTCGCGTTTGGTCGATGTAGTTAAGCGTGTACGTTAGCCACTCGACCAACGAGGCGGTCAATAATATACTTTAACCTTTTATCAAACATAATACTCGTAAGTCCTTAACGAAATTTCACCAAGTGCCCACGGTGGAAGCTTCAAGTACTTACAAATCATTAGTTTTTTAATCAACTATCACTTAATATGTTATGGTTGTGTCGAACTACGGAATATTTTATCGTAATTGCTAGACTCACTCGATCTGGTGTTTGTCCAGGATCTGCAGCTTGCCGCACTGGTGCAGCAGGTCCGTCAGGTGGGTCGCGAACCATCCGTTGTCTGATATTTGCTGAATCTCGTATATCAACTGGAACCCACAAACCCTTACCTTAGTTAATTAACGGCTAATGTTAATAATGTTTCTCTAAAGATGGATTTCCAGCAATCTAGCTAGCTGCGTATCCGATATATCCTATACGTAATTTCCATACTTATCCTGTCCACAGATATGTTATTGGCAAGCGATAACATAAAAATGGATCAAAATATCAATCTTGGACATCAAGTTTTGGATTAGGATTGATTATTAATATTGGCCGTAAGTCGACTGGAAAATCTAAAACTTAGCAGTTGACATTACAACTCTAGACATCGTATATTCAGTGTGTCCTCTGAAAGTCTGTCACACAGATACAAGTGTTACAAATGTATTGCCACACCACAATAATAGGCTTGTGTCCACCAATAATAAATCGGGTTTGTTGTGGTATCTATAGTTTTGTTATTATTAATAGATGTCAATAAAATTTATTATTTACAATAAAATATAAAGATTAATTTTATTTTTAAGAAATATTAAGCTGAAAAAAAACAATTTCATCATGTGACAGTGAACGCCGATCAGAACGCGTTACGTCACAGAGTGCGTCCGCCATTGTTGTTGACGTTTTAAAACAAAGCACAGTGTCAATTACCAACTACGGTTTGTTTTGTTTTGCACTGAGTGACGTCATTCAGAACGCCATGACAGTTTAGAGCGTTTTCGCGGCAAATTCGTACAGGTTTATAAAAAAACTAAAAATAATAATGTTACTCATCGATTTTTGAAAATAAATTCAGTTATTTCTGTTCAATATCGAATAAAGGAAAGAATCAATCACTAAATACATTTTTGGACACAAGCCTATTGTAGAGTACAATCACAAAAACCTGTAAAGCTGTCATTAGACTAGGACAGAACTTGCAACGACGCTGTGAGAGATTACGCTTTGCTATATACTAGTGGTCGCCCGTTGGTCGAAATTCGACCATAACAAATTTTAATATCCTGTTGATAAGAACGCCATCTTCATTTCTCAAGACCAACTTCTTTGTTTCCAAAGTTTTAAGTGCGCCATCTGTGATCTTTTATCGTTATCACCAATATATTTCTTTGTGTGTATCATATGCATGGTAGTGTGGGTAATGTTTTATTTATTGATTTGATGTACTTTATAAGCATTATTATTGAAAAACATTAGCGTTCTGCACTTCTCCTACACATAAACTACAAGTGTGCCAAATTTTATGCTCCTGCGACAGCACAATTTTCGTAAAAAGGGGTCCTAAGTTTTGGCGTCACGTATTAATATATAGATTATGTTGCACTGTTTTCTGATTTTACTCCTAAGTCTACGACATTTGTGCTAGCTTCGTAAGAATGTTGCAATTTAAAACAACTGTTCTGACACACAAATACTTAGTTTGAAATATAGAGCGTCATACTGTAAAGTAAGATTAACAATGTAAATACATAATTTCTGACATTTGTGTTGCAGTATGTCTAACACATTCTGACGTAGGGAGGGGAATCGGTGTTTTACCAGGTTTGTCTCGAACTCTTGAAAATATGCCCTCAGACAGAACCAAATAGAACGTAAAAGACAAACGATTTGTGACCGTGAGTGTAATAAGTATCGATTTAACACTAGATCACAAGACGACTTCCTCAACACCACAATATAACTTCTTAGAATCAAGATTTGTTTTTCATAAATATATTTAAAGTCAAGAGAATTCGAACGGCCCATTATTTTTGCAAATAAGTATATTTATTAATGTTATTGTACTATCCCAATATAACAAATACCTATACAGATTCATTATTTTACTAATCTTGTGGCTTTGATGCCACATTTCTTTAATGTGCATTGGGCAGCTGTGTAGACGAGTCCAGACAGCACAGACTAGGAGTGAAGGATGTCTTTTTGTGTCAAAGAGCATAATCCTCTTTGAATTATTGAGCAAGTATTACCTGGTAAAGGTCACCGTCCAGCAAGGCCCTGACCATGACGTCAAGATGCGACCTGGTGGTAGTGGTGAGCCCCGCGCAGGCCGCCGCGGCGGTCCCCAGCTCCCGGCGCTTCGCCCACGGCATCGTGTACAACACCCAGCCGCCGAGCACGTCGAACCACGAACTGTACTTGGGACGGATCGATTCGAACGCTGAATACTCACCGGTCATAATCTGTTAAATGGAAAAAAATAGAAAAAATAAGAATCCAACAAAAATATTATAAATGGTTGCACATAAAAAAAATACATTTTTTTTATTCGAATGTCTGATCAGTTACCAGTTGCATTTAAAACCGTAATAGCAATTGCTTTTGCCAAGTGTTCTCTACGGTCACTGCATTATGAAAAACAAAAAAATATAAGCCTATTGATTTTTGGGAAATCATTTTTTTAAATTCTCTTAAATTAAAGAAAATATACGATTCATGACCGTAACCCTGAAGAGGTAAGCATGAGAGGTTCAGCCAAAAAGACCAAACACTAGCCGAAAGTACTTTAGGCCCACGATGTGACATGTGGCAAAAATATTTAATTGCCAATCGGGCTGTTTATCAATCCAGGGGAACGCTGTTTTTTGTTACAAATACAATGTTTTAATTTGCCCGACCCGGATATCGAAACCGAAACTCATGCAGCATAACTGTCTGTCTGTCTGTCTGTTACGCTTTCACGCCTAAACCAGGGAACTGATTTTGATGAAATTTGGTACACAGACATACATAAGCTACTTTTTATTACAAAAACTGCAACCGATTTTCATGAATTTGGCATACACATAGAGGGTAGCTTGGATTAACAGACAGAATAGTTTTTATCCCGAAAAATGTTTTTCTGTGGGTCAATTAACAACGCGGGCAACGCCGCGGACAACAGCTAGTGTAATATAAAAAAAGTTGCTTCCATTTTAACCTCGGCGTTGGTCGAGTTGCTGGCGTACACGCCTAACTACACCGACCAACCGCGAAGATCGAGTTCGATTCCGGACGGGGGCAGGCATTTGTGTGATGTACATTTAGATGTCTGCATTTCCGGGTCTGGGTGTTTATTAAATTTATTGTGGTATCTATTTAAGTATTTCTATGTTTAAGAATCGTTGACTAACACCCATAACACAAGCATATAATTTGCTTATTTTAGGGTTACATTTAAATTTGTTAACTTGTCCAACGATATTTATTTATTTACATTTTGATATCATATGAATTAGCTTTTAAAATTTGAGAAAGCTAAAAACAATCAACATTGTTTTGCTTCTCCTTTACAATTTAACAATACTATTCGATGGAGGGGACGATATACCTACACCTGTGTTTAGCGGTAAAACACGAAATAAAAAAAACAAAACTCGAATAGGTACTCATGAAAGCTAAAGTCAGTCAAAATTTTCTTTTTAACGTTGCAAAAAAACATCGTAGCAGAAAACAAAAAAATAAAAGCAAATAAATCTAAAAAAAAAGAAATTAGCAGAGCGTAGTTTCGATCTACGGACCTCTGGGTTATGGGCCCAGCACGCTTCCACTGCGCCACTCTGCTCTACAGACGACTTGCGAAAATACGCTACCTTTCATTCATCATATAATAAAGTATTGCATCATATTTATATATACACTAGATAAAAATCCGACTTAGCTCGGGTAAAATGTGACTCATAATAGACATCTAGGTGCAAAATGTAGTTAGATATTTTTGTAGTCACCGGTTTTCAAGGAATATTAAAGGTATAAGCAAGACATAGATTCGTATAGCTTCATTCAATGGGCGTGTTCGGCCGAAGTAAGTACTTACAAAATTTTGTAAGTCACTCACTATGCTTACAAAATTTTCGGCCGGGACACAAAATAAGTGCTAACGCAGTAAGTATGGCTTAATATACGACGCCATTTTGCTTATTGTTTATGTACGGGATATGACAGTAAGTCTGTCCTCGCCGAAAAGCGCTACAGTCAGCTTGTAAGACGTTAATTTTTTTATGCTTACTGGATTACTAAGTTTAGTAAGTACTTAATTCGGCCGAACACGCCCATTGTGTTTAATAAAAATAGTAAATAAAAACTGTCAAAGTTTTTACACAAATATTTTTTTTTATTTTAAATCGACATTTAAAATAAAGTAACATAAAGTAACAAAACAAATTGCAATGAGTACTTATCCGAGAATTTGCCACCGGTACATAAAAAGGAATATTCTCTATTATACATCACGAAACGGAACGCTTATTAAACTACCCAAGATGGCGACTGTGATTTGTCTGTCAACACATTAGAATTTAACATAGAATTAAACAAAATACTCGACAATCCGAATTTTGCGGATATATGTTGTCGACTCAAAATCATTATTTTTTTTTGTTTTATTATTCAGGTAAGGTTTCAATCGAGTCTACCGTACCCCTTGACGAAATTATTAATATAGATAGATATTCAGTCTAACTAGATGTTTACTGAGTTAATATTCATACAGGCGCAAATATTTGAAACCTAATCAAGTTTCTATATTTTCACAACGCGGTTTTAACCGTCATACACTTTAATGACTAATTTAAATTACTTCTACTTTTAAACTAAGTATCTGTACAATTAAGAATGTTACCAATTTATGATTCTTATCATACAGTAGCCGACCCGGCGATCTTAGTATCGCTTAATATTAACGCCTACTTACAGTTTCTATGGGTTAAAACATTGTTTTTCCCATTCTACCTGCCAATTTCCCGGTTTTTCTTATCACAAGTACCTTCTTTTGATAATAACCAACACAGCAAAAAAAATGAGCACACTATTCTCTATAAAAAAACAAGTTAATATATTTTTTTTGCAATAGATACCTACGTCATATAGTTATATGCCAAAAATTGTTTTCGTCAAAAAATGTTTAACATATCGAATTCACGCACAAGGAAAACATGTATTTTACCTAACTATGTGAATCTAAGATCAAAACTTATGTCTATTATTGGGAAGATGATTTTGACGTAAGTACCTACATAATTATTTAGTTACTTGGTAAAAAGACGTAGATATTTGGTTTTTGTAAGTTAAAATATTCCAAACAACGACAATTCTATCGATAAACTCTTGGATAAACCGAACTTATACGTAATAAATAGGTACTGTCTCCACATACAATAAAATACATTATTTTTTTCTTTTAGTTAGAAGCATAATAGGACCAAAGGACTAACGAATTAGAAATTACACTTTCTGGCGTATTTATATCTGGAAATCAATGATTACGAAATTATTGTGTAACAATTAAGTAGCTATATAATAAGAGGTAAAAAATCCAATTTTCATACACAATTATTTGTGATAATGCACGAAGTTTGATACATTCAAACTTCGTGTATTATCACAAATATACTTAGATTTTACAATTATTTAAAATAGTATGTACTATGTAGTCTTTATCGACCCAACATTCATGAAACGCATTATCACTGGTAACGAGATGCGGGTTTACGAGTTGGGCATGCAAACTAGTCTGCAAGCTTCAAATGGTGGCTTCTTACTGAACCAAAACCGTAAAAACCACTCTAAACTCAGTGTTTCCCTGCGAGATATGATCCGTGATTCGGTGATCCGCAAGAGAACGAAAGTAACCGACATAGTTCAGAGAGTCACCAAGCTAAATTGGCAATGGGCAGGCCACATTGCTCGCAGAACCGACAACCGTTGGAGAAGAAAGGTTCTAGAGTGGCGGCCCCGCACCGGAGGACGTAGTGCTGGACGACCTCCCACCCGGTGGACTGATGATCTGGTTAAACTCGCAGGGAGTCGCTGGTTACAAGCGGCTGGTGACCGTGACTTGTGGCGCTCATTGGGGGAGGCCTATGTCCAGCAGTGGACGTCTTCCGGCTGATGATGATAATGATGATGAACTCGTTCAAAAGTCAGTCGTGTTGAGTGGTCAAACGGTAAATAAGGAATATTATTTGAACGTTACACGGTATTTAAGACAAAAAATTCGACGAAATTGACCAATTTTGTAGAAAGAAAATTCTTGGATTTTGTAGCTCGAAAATGCGCCTTCGCACAAGGCCATCATCGTCAACGACTTTTGACCAACACTCAACAAATTCCATCGAGCAGCCACCATATTCACCAGACATAACTCCAGCCGACTTCTCTCTTTTTCCTTAACTCAAACTGGCACCCGTTTTCAATCGGTAGAAGACCGTTATGCCGTTAAATGAGAGAGGTCCCTTTTCAAAAATTCTAAATGACAATGAACTCTCAAGTGTGTACAAGATGCCAAATATACTGCTTTTTTTAGTAAGTAATTTGTGTGTACGATAGACGTCAAAATGACCCCACCCACCTAACCTGGATATCAGAATTGCTCCATTTATAGCAGAAATTCCGAAACTTATTTAATGTAACACCCACTTTGAAAATCAGTAATTTAGTAGGGTGCATCTACCCCCTTTTCCTCATTAAACGCCTCAACAATAACATATTTGTCTCACCAGGAGCTTAATAAAACCAGTTTTTTCAGGTTTCATTACCGCTCCTCTCTAGGCGTCCAAAGCCCACAAGATTCGCCCACTTTGAGAAAGACTGATTTATAGATTTCTTTCATTTTACACAGTGTTAGTGTGGGTCCTCTGTGTATGTGTGGGCTTTTCTGCCAGGTACATCTAGCCCAGACTACATTAGCGAAGCCACTCTTTCAAGGCCTGATTCTTCTTCTTAATTATGTGAAAGACCTTAAATTAGGAAAATTTACAAAAAATTTGATACAAAATTGAAATTATATAAAAAAAATAGCTATAAATATATAAAAATTATTAGTAAACCATTGCTGAATATTTATTGGATAGCAGTGCTTGGGTTTAATTGCTCCTCATACCAATCTCTGATAAATAAATATGTGTGATAGAAAATAAATAAAAATAAAATAACCTTTTTAACCGAGTTAAGAAAAATGAGGAGGCTCTCAATTCGGCCAGTTTATAATTTTTAAGTACACGGATTTCTCCAAGGTTTCTGAATTCTTTTTTTATTTGATATAGCTTGTGAATAGCTTTGAATTGATCCTATAAAAATTTTATCCATGTGAATAAAGTTTTTTCTGATTCTAATTATGAATGCTGTGCAGCAACTTGCCACCTTACCTATTCCTGCTGCCATAATGACAGTCATGTTCTGGTCTGGAGGATAGGATAGTCAATGTATGTGCGTAATAGACCTAAGGCTAGCAACCTAACACTTTTATCACAGGACAGATGGGACTTTCAGGGGAGTCCCCATTATTATTAGAGACATAAAGCACATAAGTTCAGAAACACCCAGACCCGGAAACATTAAATATTCATCACATAAAAGTTTGGATTCCATCCTCTTGACCAATAACAAAGTCAAATGACAGTTTGTTTCATTGTATTTTAAGCAACAAAACTACAGAAGCTCATTGACATGTCACTTAATACTTACTCTCAATATTAGTTCCAGCTGTGGCTGCTGACCCAGAGCCCTATTACTAAGCTTGCTACGACACTCTGCCTGCCAATGTTTCCATGTTACTGTGAATTCTCCAGTAGATATTCCCCCATATACCTAGAATGGTTTGAAATAGTAAATACACATTATGTTTAGTAAAGATGTAAGTTCACAACAAAGTGTCATTTTACTAATTGAACTATATTTCTTTTTTATGACATTGGAAGGCATCAAGCAGAGGGATTTCCTGATGGTAAGAAATTCAAGCCACCTAGAGACACCAAAATTGGTAATGGTGCGTTGCCAACCAGAGGCCAAGATGTTAGGCCTCGAGCAAAACAAAGTTTACTGGCTACCTTACCCTCCAAACCGGAACACATCATGACATTATGGCGGCAGGAATAGGTAAGGCGGTGGTACCAATCCGGGTGAGTCACTGCTAAACTTTACCATCTAGTCAAATGTTAGTGACAGTAAGCCTGTGCTTGCCTTTTACGAGCTGCCTGGCACAGGAAGGCAGATGGTCTATTCTACAAAGGAGCCCGGAACAACACAGGGATATTTTTGATAAGTAAAATGATTAGGTTTCTTACTTTAAAGAACTATCTGTAAAGAAACAAAACTTTTTTTTGTATATAAAAATTAATTAAATTAAAATGAATATATATACAAGAATTGCTCATTTAAAGGTATAAGATAAAGTTATTATATTATATAAATAAGTATATTTTTATGGAAAATATTACAGAGATTGACAGAAAATAAAATAAGCCTCAATTTTTCATTATCTTTCTTGTCACATAAAGACTAGTATGGAATTTGCCTGCTAGCGAGATTCATAGCTGTCACTCTCTGCCACTTTTTAAAAGAACCTTAAAAGCTAGCTTACCCTTAGGATGAACAAATTATTTTTTCATGTATCCCATCCTAATGTATACTGCTTGATATCTATAACCAGCTTAGTTATTTATAAGTTTCTAAATGGAATAGTTGATTTTGTATGTTTATTAAAATGTTTAGTCTTCTTGTAACATTTTTCATAAGAATTTAATAATAAACATACACACTCAAGAAGCTTGGCAGTCGTCTCTTGGTGACATCATATCTCTACTACTTTTGGTGACTACAGACAATGTGTATTGCTTAAGATTGGGAAATCTGTCTACTTAATTGGCTTTCACCATGTAAGATAATAAAAAAGAAATACATTTGGATTTGTCACGGTGGATTTTCATGAAAGATTCCTATTCTTAAATCAAGCCATAACATATTAAAATTATTGATACAATTTAGTAAAACTGAAAAAACTTACATTAAATATAGGCATATTCCTCATACAATTATCTATTAACTTGAACTCATTGCTGTCAGCTAAAGTATGAAGTTTTAAAAGGGCTCTAGCCACATCTACACGCCCCTGGACCACCATTCCTATTACTGTATCCCAATATTCTGAATGATCTTCTGATCCTCGTTCACATGCCTCCAACAGATGTGCAGCTGTTTGTTCATGGCTAGGAAAATGGAATCTGACCCATTCTAGCAAAAATGGTAGCACAACTTCAGCAGGAATGATATCAATAAATAAAATCTCACATAAATGCCAGACACACTCTATTGAATAAAATATTGTTACAAATGAAAATAATTTGTTTTTTTCCAATCCATCTTTCTCTTTCTCTGCAGCTTCTTGTAAACTTTCAATACACACTCGAACTATAGACCGATATTGACGAGATATTTTTAAGAATTCAACTTGGTTATCCGAATTTCTAGCAACCTCTGCCACTTTTTGCAAGGAAAGGTATGTCCCATTTGCTTCGTTGACTAATTTACGTAAGATGGAAGAAAATAAAGGTATCTCTTGTCGTATATTCAAAATTGTATTATTTTGAACGCCGGCCGTATCTGGGGAGACTTCAACCTTCTTTGGATAGCGGGCGTATATCGACAATTTGTTACCACGACCCCATGCTAAACCTATTCCTTTGGAAAAACATTTGCCAGGTATCGCCTATAAAATAATTTTACGCGTTAAAATATTAACAATAAAAAACATACGCTAATATACAAAGTTATAAATAATACTCACAAATGTTTTAACCTTTTTTGTTTGAGAATCACCTAAAGATGAAGATGTTAGAAAATCACTAGAACTGTCCATTTTTTTAGCAACAACTACTTTGTAACAAACTATTTTAACATGACCAAATAATAACTTTTATGAAATTTGTATTACTTTCGCTCGACGAGTTTCCTATTTGACAAATTTTAAAACTGACGTTGGTCACAGAACAATATACCCACCTACTCTACGAGTTGGTACAACTTTTCTTCCCTATGAGCTCAGTTTGTAGTGTATTATCTATGCTATGAGCGCATGCCATTGCTCTGAGCTTTATGGACGGTTACAATACCTAATTAGAGTACTACGTAAAACGTAGTGATTATATTCTCTTTGGTACTACGTACAGACTGCCATCTGGGGAACAAATATCTTTGTCATTACGGGACATTGGACATTTGGACACCTGCGAAAACTTAGCACCCCATCTAAGGATTTGCGAAGTGCAAATGACCTTAATCGATAGGTCTACGTTAGGTCTGTATAGGTCCATCAAAATTTTCGTTAGGTCCTTTATAAGTTTTTTATAAATAATTTTTTAAATTTTGCAAAAAAAAATACATCTTAGCACCCCATTTAAACGAAAACTCATTTATCTTTGTATTTCTGCATTATTTATCGTTAGGTCAGTATTGGTCTATAGTTTTTGCTTTTATATTATTCATTTAATTCTTTTTATTAACAATTATAAATAATTTATCACTGGCGCATGCGCTCAACGCACCCAGTCATAGCATGGCGCGAAATTTAAAATTTTCCCGTTCCGTTTTCATTGTTTCCATTATCAAAATACAAATTTCTCTCATGAAGCTCAAATAATCTCATAATTTTAATCTCTAATTACTCCTCTACTACTCTAATAAAAAATCAGCACGACGAATACTAGAATTGATTCAATTGAAGTATTAAGGAAAACAAATTCAATAAACAACAAACGTTCAACACAGCTAGGCAAAAAATTACAAGAGATGGCGCTATTCTGTCAAATCACAAGTTTTTATTTATTTCAGTGCTTTAAACGATAAATAAACTAATTTCATGCGACATTGCGCCTTTTCCGATTGTTTCTTAAGACAAATAAAACACTTGTAACCCTATCAGTACTCATGTTTCTGAGAAAATATTTATAGAAGCAAATTGTTTTGAGATTAGTATTTATTACAGGCGATACATTATACGGTGGATATTTTTTTCATTTTATAAAGTTATTATACTTTTTATTACTGTATGTTTTTTGGATGTTACTCGATTACTTAGCCTATAGCTAACCGATTTTAACGGTTCTTTTTAAGAAAGATAGGCCATGGTCACGTTAACAAATGTATACATTATTTACTCAATGCTTTAATTCGAAAAAAGAATTATCAAATCGCAATGTGTTACCTACCCAATGGAATAGTTAGGGTCGGTTTTTGCAGTTGTGCCCGGAGGGTATGAGGTAACGTGGCCAATAGATACCTTAGGTGTAATAGGTAAGTACGTCGCTTTTCTTTGGCCAGTTTACCGGCTAGGTACTAAAACTTTCGAATCAGAATATGAGTCATGGTGTCAGGAATACTAAGGCGGTGGATTACTACCCGGCCAAGTTTCTGCATAGCACTTTAACACCAATGAGCTTGTTAGTAATTAGTTAATAGTAGGTACCTAACCTACATTTGTAACCTGTGCACTGTAACATACATGTCTAAACTCTGATGCTCGACAAGTAGGCATAGAATAAGTAAAGGCGTTTGTGTGATGAACAACAAACAAATCTTTGAAGTTCTGGGTCTAATTTTTGATAATTTAATTTTTGTGGAAGGTTTTAGACGTGGGCGAAAGACTAACATTTTCTAAACTCGAAATACTCATAATTTTGTATTTCGAGTTTAGAAAAAATTGTGTGATTTGCCGATATTTCAATTAGATTACTTACCTTTGCTCGAGGTCTAACATCCCGGCCTCAGGTTGGCAACGCACCATTACCACCTTTGGTGTTTCTAGGCGATGGATTTCCTGATGGTAAGACGGATTTCTTACCATCAGGAAATCCGTCTGCTTGTTTGCCTTCCAGTGGTATTAAATATGTACATAAAGCTGAACAAGAGGGTCCAGCAAATGAATATTAATCATAGTTACGACGGCAGCATCAATATGTTATTTTTAATAATAGGTAGTGACTAATGGTAATATTAAAAGTAATAGGCACTACTTTGTTTACACAACAACTGGTACAATCACTTGTGTGATAATCATAGATACCAATTTTTTTGGGTCTGTGTATTGATAAAATGTATTATAGTATACCTATTTAGGTAGTAACTAAGAATGAAGACACTCTGAAAAACTTTGCAATTGTTTCTAATTCACAGTTTTTGTTCTATCATGCACAAGGAATAGGAAAAATAAAAAAAATTGTGTTTAATTTAAATTATTATTATGTATATTATTTTTCATTTGCACAGGTTCGTATTTCACGACATAGGCAAAGTTTGCTTTAGAGTTTCTAGGTAGGACGGCACACATAGAGAATCAACATTAGACTGAAAAAATTAAAGAAAGAAAAAATTGCTCAAAAGGTTAAGAGCGTTCGTCGGTTTGAGACGACAGGGTACAGGTTCAAATCCTGTTTGGGGCGAAAATTATAAATGCGAAAGTTTGTGAGTATGTATGTATGGATGTTTGTTACTCTTTCGCGCTCAAATGGCTGAACGGATTTGTCTGAAATTTGGAACACAGATATTACATATATTGTGACCTGGATTAATTAAAGAAGGTTATATGACATGCTATAGGCTTCTTTTAATCTCGATTGCACAACGGGCTCCTTTGAAGACGCGGGCGAAGCCGCGAGCAACAGCTAGTGAAGAAATAAATTAAATGGCATAAAAAAATTTGTAAGGGGCGAAATTTTTTCTTTCTTAAAAATTTGGAGAAATTTAACCCAAGCACGGGCAAGTGCTATAAAATAAAATACTTGACTATAGTTACAATTACCATGCTATGACTGGGTGCGTTGAGCGCATGCGCCAGAGATAAATTATTTATAATTGTTAATAAAAAGAATTAAATGAATAATATAAAAGCAAAAACTATAGACCAATACTGACCTAACGATAAAGAATGCAGAAATACAAAGATAAATGAGTTTTCGTTTAAATGAGGTGCTAAGATGTATTTTTTTTTTGCAAAATTTAAAAAAATATTTATAAAAAACTTATAAAGGACCTAACGAAAGTTTTGATGGACCTATACAGACCTAACGTAGACCTATCGATTAAGGTCACTTGCACTTCGCAAATCCTTAGATGGGGTGCTAAGTTTTCGCAGGTCATTTGGACAAAGCCATTAGAGTAAGCACTCTGTGCAGCTGTCAAATAAAGTGTCAACGAAAATGAAACAGTAGCGCCATGCCACATCGCGTTCGAGAACAAAATATTTAATATCTAGATGTATAAATATATATTATGTCATGGTATAACCTCTATATAGGCACTTTATGAGGATTTCGGATTTAATTTTTGTGATAATAAAATATGACTGTAATTTGTTTTTGATAATTACAAAAAAATTAGTGATTATCAAATTACAATCATTTTTATTGTCACTGGAAGGGCTGCATGGGGATGAAAATAAAACAGGTTTCTCTGTAATTTATTTAATCTCTTGTTTATTTCCCTAACATCTTCATTATTTCCCTATTCTACCAACACAGTTTTATTTTTTAAAGTTGAATTTTATTTACTCCAGCTCTATTTTGTCCTTAAACCACATCTTTGTCTAAATCAAATCAAGCGAAGAAGCCAGCCATGTTTGTTTGACATCTTTTTTTGTAAAAACTCCCATTCACCGAATCATACAAGGTGTGAAATAGGTGTGAAACATCAAAATCTGAAATAACAAATAAATTTACAGTTTTATTAAACTGTCTCTTTCGTCAGTTGGACTTCTACATAATATCTATTATTATAGTTAAATAACCTTCTTGGTTATATTCAAATTCATTTTTCTGTACACCAATTATTAATTCTAACAATCTGTTTAAATGTGCATTAATCTACTTAATGAAACAATTATTACATAAAACTAAAGATAGCAAAACTTTCATTAAAATTTTCGATTGGCATTAAAGGTTAGAATTTATCATTTTTATTTAAAATTTTATTTATCTAGTTGTAAATGTATTTACCTTTTTCAGAAACGGTTCCGAAAACCTACTAAGCTTTCAATTCAAGTTACTGAATTAAAATATCCAACTCAAAATACAGGACAGTCCTATCTAATCATAACACCTAATTGTATTATGTTTTGTACTTACGAGAGTAATGCGGAATATCAAACACTGGTGTGGGTCAAATAGGGCAGATCAGACAGAAAAATCAATCTGGTGTGTTGAGCGGTGCTAGTTTTCTCAATCTGCAAATCCAAGATCGGGTTCAAAAGTAAAAAAATAACTTTTTAAATGAGTTAAACGTGGAGACACGTTTTAATGTTTACAAAGTGGTTTATAAAACATGGCGGCTGGGTTGCCAACGTTATAGCTACGGAATCGTAGTAATAAAGTAATGCCGTAGCGTTTGCAAAAGCTTTAAGGATTCAGCCATAGGTCGCGAATTTTATGTATATTGTTTTTATACTGTGATTGTCGTAGCATTGATGATACTATCAATGTCTAGGAAAAATAGTATTTGATCAATTATTTTAAGAACAGAATATTACGCGAAATTTTAATTTAAACTACAGTAAGGGCTTTGTGGAATGGATGTATGTGGAATGTATACGCAACAATTTATGATTGAATTTAACTTCATACAGTGTATCAAAGATCGTACAATTAAGATCGATACAACTTTACGGTTGACAATCTTGTTATTGTAGTATTGCCGTATATCAATAATGAAATTTTATAAAATGGCAATAAGGACTGCAGCGCTATCTTCAACACAATTTAAGAATTAAAATAATCAATTTAAAACTGATGAGAACTGTCAAATTCACTGACTGAAAGGACCATGGACAAAGCTGACAATACATGACAGTTATTTTTTATGCAATGGGGATTTCTATAGACAAGAAAGCATGGCACGTTATGCCTCACTTCGAATTTTGTAGCACACACATTCATAATCCTTTAAATTTTTTGTTTTGGAAACAAATAGTTAATTTTGGAATGAATAAAACGAAGTAGATATTGGTGCAGACGCTTGTTTTTAAGCTTTTTTAAATTTTTCAAATGCTTTACTTTGTACATTATTATTATACGCGATTTTGAAGTCGGAAAACATCTGCACCCTTTAAAATTTACTTATTACACTGCGCCAATTTATTATTTAGAACCTTATCGTTATAAATTAAAAATGTCGAATCGTTCTTCTTTATCGCAATTAATAAATTTAAATTAATACTTGGAAATTACATATATAATTTTATAGAAGAGAAAAGATTTTCCAAGTGAATACTTGAATGATTATTTGTATCGTTAACAATTGTAACGAAATACCTAACTACACCTTAGGATAGGTAGTTTAGTTGGTTCTTGCCAGCAGTATATTCTTATTGAACTATCCAGTCATGGATAGTGCTGGTATTAACTCGAATTAGGTTGTCCAACAATTTGGACACTCACTTATTTTTAACATTTTTTTATGTTTCATAAACTACCCACCCTGCACTGTAAGCACGAATAACAAAGATTTACCTTTTCTGTTCAGGCCTGCTCTAATACCATTTCCATATTTTTCTGACGCGTTGGACGGTCCGGCTTAAAGCTTCTATTATTTGTTGGCGTAAGGATGTGACGACCCCATCGCCCACTGGTAAGACGGTTCAGAAACTTGGAGTTTTTGAATCGTTCCACTAGTGCAATCAGTCACCTTTCCGAGTGGTAGTGCCATGCTGTCTATCTATATGGTTACAATCGTTGACTAACACCCATAACACAAGCATATAATTTGCTTACTTTGGGCTTAGATTTAATTAGTGTGACTTGTACAGGGATATTTATCTATTTATACTTCTTCTTTCTTTAGGTTTTAGCCTTCACGTTAGTATTTAGCTATTAATCAAGTAGAAATTTGTATCGAATTTTATATCAATTTCAATTAATTATAATTAGTCATCAGTCATAAGTCGTCAGGAAGTCATGTCAGGTTCTTGGGTAAAGTGGCGGCTTATTACACAAGCTCTGTAATGAAATTTGGCGGCAACGAGGAAATACACGATACGCTAATTTCTTAATGATTATTTCATTTGTGCTCTTTCACCGAACAAAATTGTACAAAATGCCACCCAAATTGACTAATTTCACTCAATATTAACACGATATTCAATAATTATGAAAAAACTTCCACCATCTTTTCTCCCGATGGCGCCAAAACTCCTATTATACTTAATGCCTTGTATACAGCGAACTCGTCTCTTGTATCTTGAATAACTCTATGGAAACTCGATGGAAAGTGCTCTGACAAAATACTGTGAGCAGTGCAAACCGATCCCGTGCAAATATGGTCTGTAGCAGACGTAGAACTATTTCTATGGCAATTCACGCACTGAATTCGATCTCCGTCATCCGATTTGTTTCCGTCATTCTAAAATATCCATTCCGAAGAAGATTATTGACGGACCAAAATAGCCATAGTATTATTTGTATAACGTTCGCGCACTGCGTCCGAGTTAAAGCTAAGCTGCGTATGAGCAGAAAGGCAGCGGGTGTGCGGCTAGATTACGTAGAGAGGCAGGCATCTAGTGTATTTAGTATTAATTTGAAGATTACAGTAAGTGTCCATAAAGGAAAAGAAGTTGCTCTTTGCCGGTTTCCGAAACCTATGAAAAGTACCACTATCTGGCGACTGTTAAAATGAAATAAATACGTCTGTGTGAGTGAACAACATTTTATTTACCTGAACACGAAGATGGATAAAACTTGAGATTATCGTGGTATCGTAAAAAGTGCTGGTGCACTGGTCACTTAGCTATCACCATAACAGTATATAATATATATAGTATTTAAATACGAATGTACTGTCATGGTAATCCCCAAACCTGTCGTTTTGGCATAACATGGCATGCTCATTGTAGAAGGCTCATTTAGATCGTCGGTTTTACAAGAGAGGGTGTACCTAGAAATTTGTACCTCTTCTTCTTCTGTAATGAGTCCTTCATGATCAACGACGTAAATACTGCTGTGGCTTCGTATAAAATGACGTAATTCGATCCAAGTTTTCACGGGTTTGGATCGGACTATTGGATACGAGTTTTCTAGACCAATATTTTCACGGTTTTAAATCGGATTCAAATCGGACGTACTGTGGAGCCTCTTCAAGCTCTCGGAATTTCGAAAGATTTCTAGCGTGATGGATGCTTAAGTCAGCCGAAAGCAGCCGTGGACGGCGTGTGGCGGCTGTAAGCCGTTTCCGTAAGCCGCGGGTAATAATATTATGTTTCCAGCTTTCGTAACATGGAATTCCGAATCTGAATTTTTGGTAAGGAAACCTTATCCGGAAACCGTACGTGGGTGCCCGCGTTACTTAGCTCTCATTTTGAAAGTTTTGTGATGTCAATTAACAAAGTCAAAAAGAAAGAGAGACCGGTACACTTAAGGGAGTCAGCAACTGGAGTGAGTCAGAAATATTTGAAAAATAGACATCAGTAGGGATACTCAGGACTAATATCTTGATTCATGCAATATTGAAAATTGGAATCAGATATATCATTTTATGTACTTGAGTGTAACTGCCAGAAATAATACAGATATATAAAAAAAAAAAAAAAAGTATCTTCACGCCCATATCCCCGAAGAGGTAGGCAGAGGCACAACCAGGGTACCCACGACTAGCCGAAGATACTAAGTCCCATAATGTGATAGGTGGCAAGCCTATCGCCAACCGGGCACGTTTCCAATCCCGACCATTTTTTTTTATTAGAAAATTGGAAAAATCCAATTGTCTTTTTGTTGGCCGACCCGGGATTCGAACCCGAGACCTCATGCAGTCAAGTCCAACACCCGGACCGATAATTTAAATTTTTAATTAATTTAATTTAAATATATATAGCATTTGTGTTGTTTTGTGCTCTTACAAAATGACATAGATCCGATATTAGTTCTACCTTAAGATGAAAATTGGACCGGTAGTAGTGATTGGTGGTTGACATTTTAGATTGTATAATATTTTAAGTGCAGTGAAAATGCAAAAAATCAACTTCGGTTACACAAACGTTTACTATTTTTTTTTCAATTTACCTTAGGTTTTGTCATTCCATTCTGGCTAGATGGCAATGGGACCAATTCGAATAAATTAAGCTCTTTCAAAACACAAGTTTTTGATATCGATTCAGAAATTATTTTTTTTGTATTATAAGGCTTTGCAACGCTATGTGACCGGCAAATACACCTCATATCATCTCCTTTTCCAAATGTTCGAAGATCTCCATGAATTTATATGGGTTGACTGTGTTCGAACATTTTTTTCAATCGGAATTCCGTAACAAAATTCCGAATGTATGTGGCGAGCCTAAGCAATATGTATGGGACGAAACGGAAGTTTTTTATTAACCTTCTTCTATTGTATGTGTCAAGTTTAAATCACAAGTTTCATATTTAAATTCAATCCAAAATCTACATGTTATTTAAAATTTGTTTAAATTTATTTTATTAATTTATTTAAATTATTGTATTTTTGTATGTTCTGATAAAAAAGCATTCATTTGACCGGATTTAATAGTGGAGGACATGTTGATTTGTCATGAATGACTCGAAGAATTGTCATTTTGGTGTAAAGTGTTTTGTTTAGACGAAAAATTATACAAAATTATTTAGTAAAAACAAATAATTGTGCTGTGAATTGTGATAAAAATATTATGTTTTTTATATATTTACGGTGATAAATTTGACGGACGTTAATTTTATTAAAAATCGGAACATCATAAAAGTTTGGTAAGTGTTGCGATAATTTTCCCTGTCACTATCTTTTTATTCGCCTCAAAGGCCTACACACAGTTAAAATCGCAACTTTTTAACAGACCTTCACCTCAAGTGCAGTATATTTTTTCGTAGTTGTTGCATTAACTTCGGCCTTAGTTTGACATAGCGGTAAAACTTGTTGCAAGGAAGCTGGATTTAGGACAGAATAATCCATTTAATTTCTATTTGTTTGTATATTTACTATTCGTGAGGTGAATTCAGTGACGTCAATTGTGTATGAATTGTAAATCTTTGTGTCCATATAGTGATATGATAAAAAATATCTAGAATTGATAACAAATATTTCGGAATAAAAGTTCATCATTCTAGTGTTTAGCACGAGTTGATCATTTTGAGTACTATGTTTGGTTACAGTGTAGTGTAGAACTGTTTTAAAAACCTAATTTATGAGTGCTTTGTAAGTATGAAACCTAAACTATAAAGTTATTTTATTATATTTTTTTAATTACTTTAATATTTTTGATTAACAAAAAAACTATTGTATTTAGTGTGTATGTGTAAATGTACTGCTAAGCAATGAGAGTTGGCCTTACCTTAAATAAATCTATTGTGTCCAGAAACATCATTAAAAGAGGAAATTAGGTTGCAGTACTTATTCTATTTACATTACATCTTTTATGATAAGTAGTGTGAAATAAACTTTGAAATATAGGCTCATTGATATTTTTCTTCTTTTATAAATATGGCTTTCAATAGTTTTTCACTACTTATTAAGCCAATGTCAGGTATGCGACCACCACACAGTACTCATTGATATTAATATAAGTGTCTGGAACTGACGGCCAACATAAGCCTAGAAGGCAGTCAGTCTTTTAGGCTTTGAATTGAGTTTGACCCTTAGAAGAAGAAAAGATAATTATTAAAATTGTCAGCTGCTTATAAAAGTACTTCATGTTGAGGGCTGACTATTGGACTTTCAACACCAAAACTTGGCTATTCATTTTATTGAATAGACCTTTCGTGAGCAAGGGCTAAATTTAATTTTTCAGTCAAATCTAATTACAGTTTTGACAGATTTTTATTTGGTTACTTTATAATGCACAACTTCATTAGTGTATTTCTTCTAGCCAATGCCGTCTTGTTTCTCAAATTGTGTTGTGTTGTAAATATGTTTAACATTAAGATGTTAGTGTTATCCTATTGTAGGATATATACTTGTCTGTCAAGAAAGTATGGGGAAAAGATCAATAATACATTTACAAACTGGTTGTTATTTATCATTTTCAAAGTATGCTTCAGAAGCAATACACTTACACCTATGAGTAATCCAATAATAAAAATATTTTTTAAAAGCTGTTTCCGGAATTGAGTTGAGTTCTTACCGCAAAATCTCTTTAATGTCTTGTACTAATTGAAACTGGTTGCTTGGAAGTGGTAATTTGAATGTAAAAAAAAAGAAGTTGTTTGGAGCCATATCTGGTGAATATGGACGTTCTGGCCTGTGGATACTGGATGGTATTTGTTTACAAACTGGTATTATGGTTTGGTATTTGTTTGAAAACATAGGTACTTTTGACCAAAAGGTCAAAAGTATGTTTTCAATGATGGCCTTGTGTGAAGGTGCATTATCCAAAAATTTCTTTACAAATAATCTTTGTTTTTTCCTTGTATTTGCTCTCTTAAACACCTCATGAGGCTCAAATAACATTCATTATTTATTGTTTGTTCATGTCTTGTCACCAGTGACAGTGCGTTTCATGAATGATGAGTCAGAATTGACTCATCCTGGGATGTGTTCAGCAACTCATGGGAAAAAACAGGTTATTTGGAACTAGTTGAGCGGCAACATGTTTCATACCCAAATTATTAGTTGACTAATAAGTTAAAATGATACAGATTGACTTGTGCAATATAGAAAGTTTAGCTATCTCTTTCAAAGTTGAATGAGTATTGTAAGCCTTTGTTCCATTCACTTTTGCTGCGTTAAATGCACTTGCAGAAGTTGACAGTCTACCAGTCAAGAGGTAAATCTTTAGTCAAATCTTGATCACTTTGCACCACTCATAAGTACAAATTCTTGATAAAGTTGATTCACTTTAAGCCTTCTGTAACATTCATTGACTTCGAAAACCAAATTCCACTGGTGATGCAAAATTGAAAACAAACTTCTTGTTTGATGTCTTTGTCTATTAGCAATACATACTTAATATGATCTAGCTAAAAGCAGCACTGTATTTAATATAAATAACAAATGCAACTCAATTTCTGAACCAAAATAGAAACCAGTGGTGCCAATCTAACAACAGCAAAATATACAAAAATTTGAATTTAGAACCATAAACAAAATCATCCATTCCCTATAATTATAAGACTTAAGATATGTAAACAAAAGTTTTTGAGAAATTATAGTATTTCATAATCAGCATGAATAAGTACTTTTAAATTATTCGCGCACATTGTGAATAGTTATATTGAATAGTATTCTGAGTTGATCATACTGATCCCTGCTACCTTTTCTTTTAGTATACTCGGCATGTTCGGTATACTTGCATTGTTATGTCGAGAAAGCAATCAATTAGGGCATTATTTTCATCTTTTGTGTTCTTTGAACATGGATATTTATATTTGGATCAAATTCCATGGTGAAAATTTGAACTTGCTTCGTATTTTTTGATTGAAAATGCATCTGGAAAAAATTTAAGATGCATGTGCCAATCAGGCATTGGCAATTATACAGTCAAGACAAAATAATTACATTGTCATAGGCAAATATTTGGACAGGGCTAGCAGGAGGTGGCAAGGTCGAAAATTTATATATAATATATTTGTTCAGCACAACTCAACACATTATTACTCCAATTTGGTGTATTGGATATTAGACACAAAAAAATATAACTGATACATTTTCACACCACGGATAGATTTGGATATCTCTTACACTAGCCGACCCAATAAACTTTGGTTATCTTACCATTAAATTAAGTTAAATGCATCCCCAAATTTCACCTGAAGATAATGCCGCAGCAGTGTTATAACAGAGTCGTGTTGGCAAGGATATTGTGACTGTGTAGTGATAGTGCTGGTCTTGGTGACAATTTCCTTCTTTTAAAGTAACTGGGATGCTGTGTTGGTATCATGATGACCTTGACAATCTCGTGACTATTTTGACAGTGTTTCATGAGAATTGTCAAGAAAAAGATTAAAAATAGTTTTTGACATTTGATCTAGGCGCTTACAAAAATATGTATTAATAAATAATTAATATACCTAATCTAATTCTGATTAAATTTATACTTATGGAACAGCCTTGGAATAGTAGCTTTTGAAAAAGAATCATGAAAGTCTATTTATTATTGCAGAGTAACAAACTTACAAATGATGCACAGACAGATATACATCCACACACATCTAACTTACTAGTTACAACACTTACCTTTTTAATATAATTATAATATTTTACATACATCCTTTGTCTGTTTTTTGCCAGAGTTACCTAGTTATTTACCATTTTAAAATGTACCTACATTTAAGACTTTAAAAGAACTACCTATATATCAATTTAGACTTTACATACCTATGCTATTATAACAAGGAAATTATATTTTTATTTTAACAATTAAAAAACCTTTCTCATCCAAAAACATATTCAATTTTTATTTACATGTATTGTCATGGTTTTGTACAAACCCAAAAAAGTATAATATTTATCAAGCTCCGGTTTATCATGTATAGATAGCAAAGTTCTTTGTCACAAATGATAATATTTGGTGGAGTATAATCCCTTCCAATGTGGTAAACAAAATGATGATCAAGTACAATGGCTGATAAGTTTGAAAAGTTGTTGTCTCTTTTTATAATAGCACTAGCTGTCCGGGTGCACATTGTTCCACCGATCTAGTTTGTATGGGAACATTTAAAATGTTTCTTTTTTTCACAGAGACACAGCAAACACAAACTTATCACATGCCATGTTTTCTTTTGGGGGTTAAAAAACAACTATTGTTGTCAATTGAAATACTGACAAAACAGATAGACAATCCACATATGGATAGATGTAGGTACACGGGGAGGCCAAGGGTTACATTTCAAGACCAAAGAGCTTGGGTATTATCCGAGGGTGGTTTTGGAGGGCGGTGAGTTCCTATTCCTGCTGCCATAAAGACACTGTCATGTTCTGGTCTGCAGGGTAGAATAGAAGGTAGAATTGCAGAATTGGCCTAACACCTGGGCCACAGGAAAGCGACGCACCTACAACATCTATGGTGTCTATAGGTCGTCTCTTATAATCTAACGCCATAAAAAAGAGTTTTCTACTTTTTAGTTATAAAAAAAGTGTATTTTAGTTAGTTAGTAAGTTAAGTTTAAATTTACTTTTAAACTGTTATTTAAATTTTTAAACTGTTTCTTATTATTGTTTTGTAAGTCTAACCATGGATAACAAATGGTAACGAAAAATCGTCTTTTTAGTTCATACATTATATTATTATATTTATATGTCAACGAACTTTGTTCCACCCATTCTGTTTGTATGGAAAAACATGAAATGTTTTTTCCTAGTTTGATAGCAGTTTTTCCCTTTTTCCTTATATTTCAACCTTTCCTGGACTAAAAACAAATAATTCAAAATAATAAATTAGTAAAATTGGTCCAGCTGTTTTTGAGTCTTAGTCTAACACTTAGTGTGTGAAGTTTCAATTGAATCCGACCTTTCTGAGGGTGGACCACACATTCTAAGTTTCCGTCACATTAACACGATGATACCTAGAAAGTGAAAAGCGCCATAAAAATTAAAAATGCGTGTCAGGGGCTGGTACAACGAAACATAACGATATGTCGACACCGGACACGTGAGTGTGTGCTGTACGGTGTGTTAACTTGAGAGTTCACAAGAAACAGTGCTGCTTGTCTGAATCAATAGTTTTGTTAATCAGCTGGCAAGGCCGACGGACACGCTGTAACCTCTGTGCCGCAAATGCAACACATTTTAAATTATTTTAAAAGTCCGCGACAGACTGCACTACGGAATATCGAAGTTTGAAATGTCGATGTACTGTATTCATAATGTTCATCGGTGCGATGTACGTTAGTTCGACAGTACGGTATGACGAAGTATTGTATTGAGAATGTTAATAAAATCGACATACGGAACTTCGAAACATCGCTATGTCGAAGTACTGGACTTCGAACGTTTGATTTCGATGTAGGTACACCGGGCAGAATTGTTTAAGAGCCAACGGTACAATTACGTGAGATATATGAGCAAACAAATAAAATTAGGGATAAAAATACTCATACAAAAAAATAAGTTTTTGAGCAAATACTCGTAGTATATACGCTTGACGGCCTTCACAGTTCATAGTTTGCTTTTTTTTGTTACATAAAGGCAAATAAGTATTTTGACGATCGCATCCTGGAAGAGTTAGGCAGAGGTACAACCAGGGCACCGACTGACGATTAGCCGAAATTACTATGTATTTAGTCCTATGATATGACTATCTATTAACTCCTATGATCTATCTAATCCCGGGCAGCGTTGTGTTTAAGATAAAACTGAAAAAATGCATTCTGAGTTGCCCAGCACTGGGTTTAAGCCCAAGAACTTAACTCGTCAACGTCAACACCGGGTCCACAGACCATCACTATTTTTTAAGTGCTTGGGGTATGTTTAAATAGGGTTATTAAAACACATTAAATAAAAACACCTTTTAAAATTGGTCCTATTTTTAAGATTTTTTTATATAAATAGAAAAAAGAGATTTTTTGTAAAAAAAAGCTAAACATATTAGATATTTTCTGATGGGTTTTATCTGCGGTTAAGTGGTAGCATTAAAGTATATAATACACCCGAATTATATCTATTTAATCATGATGAAAATAGAATAAAGTAAAAAAAAAATATATAAATAAAATCTAATATTTTAAGGTATAAATTCTTTTAGACAATAAAAAACGTTCAATTAAAAATGCTGGCGACAAAAATGTTATTTAATTTGAATTCAAAACCTTTTATATAAGTATGTATATCTTTTCTAATTTGACGTATTTATTAAATATGGAATGGACGCTTAAAGAAGACCGTATCACGGTTATGGTTTTGCACCAATGTGGATACACACCAAATCAAATTTCGTCATACTGAAGAACTTGAATTTAACTAGGAGATTTATTTATCGTACCATCAAACGATGTAATAAATACTCAAGTATGAGAGACAGTAAAAGAAAATTAAGTAGGCTGTGTTAGGACACCAGTAGTAATAAATGCTGTGAGGGTGCGAATTCAAAGAAATCCTATACGCAAGCAGTAAATATCCCTTCAGATGGGGTAAATTGTAAAAGGTTTTGTATATATGTATTCACTTTTTTTTATTCGGTTGCGCAAATTTTCAAGATGTACTTGTTGCTACCTCATGTAATTGTACCTTTGGCTCTAAACAATTCTGTCCGGACATCACTCATGCACATCATACATGCACATGATGAGAAATTATTGAAAATTATTGAAATGAAAAATATTTATTTGCGTAAATGCTAAAAATTGTTACAAAATTATTAAAGCGTTACAGCCACAGCAGAAAAAGTAGCTGTTTCACCGAACCTGACACCGCCCGTTCCCGTGTATCCCAAGCGGGGTTGGAATTGTACAGGGACCTTACCATGAGTTTACGGCTTGTCAAGTTTACTACACTCGCTACCGTCGCTGTCAATTATATGTATGAAAACTTTAAACAGCGCCTCTGGTGGTAACTAAGAGAAACACATTTTTAGACCAAAATTGTCATAGATTTCGACACGTAACTTACCGTACGTAATCTAAACAAACTCATGGTAGAGGCTCAGATGTTGTCGCAGTACAACTGTAGCCATTATCTAACAATTCAAACGGCGGATCTTTCCGCTTATGGTTAAAAATCACGGCCGGCATCTGAACGGTAGATTACATCACCGGCACCGTGTGCCGTCGGCGACGTCCGTATCGCCGGGGGCTAAGGTGCCATGTGCAGCGGGAGAACGTCGGTGTCGGGTGGACGGAAATGATTTATAGTGAAACGTGCGTTGAACTTGCCGGCACGATACACGATGGACACGATCTGGAAAATGTCGTGTCAGCTAGACTGCTCTCTGTGTAGAGTATCCGACGCGAGGTCGATTCCCGGCAGAAGGAAGACAAGAACTAAAAACCCTCAATTTCTACCTTTCTACCATTTTCTGGTTCTATATTGGTTATTGGTTGAACCGCCACGTTGGCCGAGGAGTTAGCGTACACGCCTAACTCTGAGATTCTCGAGTTCGACTCTTGACGGGGAAGGCATTTATGTGATGTGATAATTTATGTGATGAAAATGGATGTCTGTATTTCCGGGTCTCGGTATTTATTAAATGTATACTGGTGTCTCACAAAGTATATATAGGTATATATATTTCTACATATTAGTATTATTGACTAACACCCATAACACAAGCACATAATTTGCGTACTTTGGGGCTAGATCAACGTGTTATGTGTAATTTGGCCAGGGATATTCATTTATTTATTTTTGGTAAACTAGGTATAATGGATCGTTGTTAATCCGAGGCTGAGATCTTAAGTCTCCTGCGTAAGCTAGTTTACCGGAAACAAACCGGAACACGTCAGTGACGAGCACTGACGTTGTGTCGACAAGAATGGTTTTTGTCGTGTTTATCACCATTCAAATGAGGAAGGAAGTAACAAAGTTAGGGAGAGATTCATTATTGGCTGTTACGAGCAGTTTTTTGAAGTGAAAACTTAGGACAGGACACATGACCTGATTCGTAAGGCAAAAATTCGTAAGACGGCGCAGGGCGCTTGCGCGAATTTTTGTGTTGTCATGTTTGTGTATGAAAGCGCAATAAATGAATATTGTATTCTACCACATAAATGATAGTACTTTCATATTGATAATTAAAGCAATTTGTGCAAAATTATTCCCTAACCATTCCAAAATATCAAAAATGCACAACGTTTATATTAAAGTTTTTTCTTCTATTGGCACTCCCGGAGTGCTACCCGTTTTTCTTCAGTAATAAATAGCAACTCCAATTCCAAGTTCGAATGTTGTCGTTTACATATCTCTGCGCTGCACATATATGTGTTGTCTCAACATATTGACTGACTGATTAACAAATTCACTGACGAAAAAATGCCATAGACTTGCTCTAACCTTGGTTTTTATTTTGTGCGGCTTGCGGCCGAGGAAGACTTGTCTGCCAGAGACAGGCAGTGTACTGTTGATTCTTTCGAATGTACAGCACTAGATTACCCGCAGAGCTTAGCACTGTACATGATACTCATTTACGTAGTAGCTATGACTTTATGTGATCCTCTAATTCGGTGTTGTCGCGTAAGCCACGTGATCGTTAATTATATTATAATATACCAAAACAAATCTATATGTAGTAGAAAATTTGTGACATTACCTTATATAATACTAGCAGCGCCCCGCGGTTTCACCCGCGTAAGTCCCAATCCCGCGGGAACTCCGGGATAAAAAGTAGCCTATATGTTATTCTGGGTCTTCAGCTACCTACATACCAAATTTCATCGTAATCGGCTTTGTAGTTTTTGCGTGAAAGAGTAACAAACATCTCATGACATGACACTTATATGTTTTAAATAGGTTACTCATTACTGTGTCTTTTTAATTGGTTGACTGAAAATATTTCAAGTTACCTTGATCTATGTCAAGAGAAAATGCAGGTTCTCTATTTGTCCAAATACTTACAATACTTTGAAATGTACCAAACTTCAATGTGAACGCAAATCTTGGTAAACTTATAGTTGAAATATTTTAATGTTAAAAACAATTGTAGATTCAGCCACCATTAAAATATGACAGTTTCACAATCGTGATTTGTGAATTGTGTAGCTGTAGGTTGTACGGTACCCTCGTGTCGTAGAGCTTCCGCCCACTCGTTATCTAACAACCCCCTGCAAGGGCAGGCACACAATCTCGGACGGACGCACAACTTTGTGTATTTTGTTAATAGATTCCTGCGATTTTGTTCGTATTTGCACCGTATACGGTGGTTGCAGCTATGTGAAGCTTTAGAATTTGAATAACTTTTTTTGGCTTATCCTTGCAATGCCAAATTCGACTACCGTAATTAAATAAACTGTAAAATAGAGTTTTGAGATAAGATCAAAACAGGGTTCAAAAGCTGTTGCGGTTTCATATACAGTATTTTTTTCAAAAATATCTGATTTTCACGAATACTTGCCAAGAACATCACAGACAACAACAACAGAGTCGCTATTTTGTATTAAGTACATACTTAATACAAAATAGCGACTTTTAAAAAAATAACATTTCTAAAACGACTACCTATTTTCAAATTTGTGTCAACCTGGGTAAGAATAGATAATGTAAAAACTGAACCAGGACATGCACCAATAGAATCTGTTACCATAAATCCTTTTTTTCGTATTCTTCATGTTGCAGTCATTGACGCATCGCCAATGACGCTTGCTACAGAAGTCTACCTGAAAGTGAGACGCGTCAGTGTGCTCTCCGCTTTATGTGTACCGTAAATACATTACCTGAGTGTATTACATACAGTACGTCTCTCGTGAGGTACCTCTCTACCTCTCGTGTAAAGTGTTGTGTGATTTTCGAACTGACGAAGACAATGATTAAAGCGATGGCGCTTTAATTTTGTAAGTACCTTATAAACTCGGGGTCCGTACCTTTTTTTTTTTATGACATTGGAAGGCAAACAAGCAGACGGATTTCCTGATGGTAAGAAATTCCCGCCGCCTAGAGACACCAAAGGTGGTAATGGTGCGTTGCCAACCAGAGGCCGGGATGTTAGGCCTCGAGCAAAAGTAAGTTTACCGGCTACCTTACCCTCCGAACCGGAACACGTCGTGTTATGGCGGCAGGAATAGGTAAGGCGGTGGTACCAATCCGGGCGAGTCGCTGCGAAACTCTACCACCTAGTCAGATATCACGGTGCTAGTGACGGGAAGCCTATGCTCGCCTTTTACGAGCTGCCTGGCAAAGGAAGGCAGATGGTCTATTCTACAAAGGAGCCCGGACCAACACGGGTCTGTCTGAGTAATTTCCAAGTAAATTTGTACAAGATATTGATTATAGAAAAGATATTGACGCAAAGGACAACTAAATAACATGTATGTTTTATGTTCAGTTGATCAATCAATATCAAAAATACAATTGTGTAGAAGGACATGTTATTATTATAGGACATGTTGGAAATGTTGTATAAAAGGACATGTTGCAAATTGTAGCACCACCCCATGCAGCGTATACTGTTTAAGCCCATACTGCAAACTTAGTTGGTCCGATATTTGTCAGGAACGCACCGTCGACGCCCGGAACCAGCTTGAATTTGTGTGTCTTTTAGTACTGTTTCTCCAAAAAGGTCGTTAAGTCTGTGCTGTAGAATAATTAATTCTAACAATATGGAAACAAAATTTCCTCCAAGGTTATTTTTGATGCAAGGCGTCTTTACAACCGTCTCGAACGTCTTTAATTTGGCCTCTAAGAAGCTAGTGTGCAAAGTTATAAGAGGCCAAACTTCAAACGGACACATCTCATCACTACATAGTATAAAACAAAGTCGCTTTGTATGCTTAATCCCTATGCCCCTTTGTATGCTTAAATCTTTAAAACTACGCAACTGATTTTGGTGCGGTTTTTTTAATAGATAAAGTGATTAAAGAGGAAGGTTTATATGTATATTTCATAAACGTGCAAAGCCGGGGCAGGCCGCTAGTACTCAATAAAGTGCAGATTTCAGCTCCAACGTCTTCGTCGTCTAGCAACGTAGAGATTTTGTCTATGCGATCCCTTCGCTAGAAAAGGAAATCGCATACGTTAGACTCGTTGTCTTCCACAGAATAATAAGGGGAATGCTCGAAGGAATTGGATGTATCATTTTCCTTTGCTAAATTACACCTTCGGACTGAGCGTTATAGACAAAATTATTGTCATGTAGCTACTTAGTACAAAGAGCCAGTGGCACTTGACTGCGATTCCGGAGACATTTGTTATAGTTTTCATTTGTGGTTACATTAAGAATAACACAGGGAGTCCAAGAAAAGAGCGTACTCATTCCTTGAAATTCAGCATCGGATCTACAAAATCCCCAAATTGTAAATTGACATTTACTTTACATTATGTGACCCCTATCTTGGTCCCTCCTCTTCTACAAAAATGTAGCATTTAGCACCTACATCACGTTGGTACATAGAAGATATCATCAACTCACATTTCTTTTAATCAGCAGCCACGTCCTGGCATAGTGGTGTCAGTTATACTTACATAATACCAATAATACATACAAGTCGCCAGATGGAAACGGAAATTTTGTTACCGGAGGCGTCTCTAACGTGAGCTGCCAGAGCTACACCTGACCGAACAACGGATGATGAGAACCGACCAACCATTGTTGTTATTTTAACATTATAAATACTCCCAATTTTATATACTTTGTGGATTGCCAAGTATCACTTCTTGGAACTACACTCTACTACTAACGTTGACTAACTACTAGAGTTGAACGTTATGAGTTCGTTGGTCGTACAAATTCTTAGTTTGTTAGCGTATGCTTGTAACTTTCAAAAAATGTCAAATTTCAATTAATACATTACTAGCTACAAAATGGTCTAAGAGCCCGTGAACCCCAGACCTACGTTATTTTATAAAAGCTGAAAGTTTGTCAGCAGATGTAGCATGGAATGTCTCTTCTTAAAAGACTTAAAAGGTAGACTTAACTTACCATCTCACTCACACAACACCCGCATACTGCGTCGCGCTCTCCTACAGCTACCCTACATGCTTGTCTGGCAAAGGGTTGGAACTATCAAAAGTGTCTGGCTAATGAGGAAATATCATCTACTTATTACCTAAGTATTATATATAAAAATCAGCTTTTATACTATAACGTAAGTAAAATTATAATTTTATGAACATTAAGGTTGTCTGGCAAGGGGTTGCCACTATGTTAAGGGTCTGGCAATGGATAAGGTGATTTTTAATAATATTCTGAAGGTAATACAGAAAAATTGCACTTTATTATTTGACGTATTTAAATCGGTATTTTACACACCTTTAGTACCGTTTACCTGCCAAAGCCACTATAACCCAAACTCCATCGTTCTTACCTGTGTTGGGAGCATCTGCTGACAAACTTTCAGCTTTTATAAAATAACGTAGGTCTGGGGTTCACGGGCTCTTCCTCTAAAACCGTAATATAAAATTTAAAGAACTGTGTATCATCGAACAGCCGCGGTCGTTTGACAGTCCCGTTTTACTTTATTCACTGTTTTAATTATTATATTAAAATGTTTTTAAATTATATACTTTTATGAGTGCTTTTCAAAATTTATAAATAATATGTTATCATTAATTTGAATATAACAGTTTATTACTAAGTTGTATACTTGTTTTTATATTTCTCTAAATAAGGAAATAATAATTGTTTAAACATTGATGAGGATAGACGAACGCAATTTTCTGAAGATTCTAATTAAAATAACAACCGTTTGTAAACTGTGAAACCTTACATTGGTTTTGGCTTCAGTATTGATTACAGATTAACATTGTCCTAATTGTATTGGCTATGTTTATATTCAATTGAAAAACTCTATACACAATATCGTCTCCAACCGGTGGGGGTTTCCGGAACATCTAGCTTAGCACAACGTACAGCTACCCACCCAGTGGATTGTGATATTTATTTGACAGATAAAACGGTAACCAGGAGGCTGGCTGATTATGTACTTCAGTGGCCAACTCAAAATGGAAAAGTGTACCGTTTTAACCCTGGTTACCGTTTTATTGAAAACGCTTTAGTTGTAATACCAAAAAATTCTTTTTGAACAGTTTCTCTCACTATTTGATGCTCAACTTTGAGTTTTAAAGGCGACCAAACAAGTATAAGTTTACCTTGGTCGCTTGTAGTGTCATTTGGAGTGTAATTATTATTTGCCTACTTTTGGGATTAAATTCAATTTGTGTAACTTGTCCAGGGATATTTTAACTTATACATCCTCGAACATTAAAGCCGCGGAGACGAAAAGATCAAGGGACATAGTCGTGGAGTAAACCGTGCATCTCCCACCGTCGACTACTAGGTTTATGGAGCTATAGATGTGAAAGGTTCTGTGCTTAGCAATTCAAATAATAAACTACATAAAAGGTAATGCATAAAACAGTAAAGTTGTACGTTCAAACCTCAGAAAACATAAAAAAATATTTTTTTGTCCACAAAACGCTCAAAAACATTATTTGTAAAATGTAAATATAACAAAAAGTAAACAATGTTTTGTCATAATGTATTAACTACGTCTCGTAAGCGTCGGGTCAATAGCTCCATAAAATAAAGAAATGGCGCACCGCGTCACGACCGCTTTGTTGGTGATGGCCGAAATAACGTGATGGCTCACGATATGCCATTATCCTATTAATATTATAAATGCGAAAGTTTTTATGTATGGATGTTTATTACTCTTTCACGCAAAAACTACAAAGCCGATTACGATGAAATTTGGTATGTAGGTAGCTGAAGACCCAGAATAACATTTAGGCTACTTTTTATCCCGGAGTTCCCGCGGGATTTGGACTTACGTTGGTGAAACCGCGGAGCGCAGCTAGTTGCTTTATATTTTCGTAAATACACATACAGCGCCTCATGTCGCCAACTATAGTAATGATATAACTGAATAGATTGAATGCTAAAATGGGCATTTCTAAAGTAGCTTAAAACGTAGCGCATACAAGAGGACTTTCTATATATGTAGATGTACGCATGTGTCGTGTTTGTGTTAGAAATGAGAAGAGATAGATATAATATTTCGTTGTAAAAGCTATAAAAAACATAGTTCGCATATCACGAAACGCGCCTATCATGTGTTTACGATTGTCACATTTAGCAAAACATGCTAGAATAAAGGCCCATGCTTTATCGATATTTGACCATGTACCTATACCAATTCACAACACTTTTATTTTAGTCCCTAAAAATTTTTTTTAGCGTTTTGAAACTTAGAATGGTGTCAATTATTTATTTTTAATTATTTTATTGGACCAAATAACATTTTTTCACGTATAGAAAACACTTTTATTTTTAGAAAATTACACAATTGTCTAATTTTAGTTTAGGTAATAGGTATGTTATTTGTAAGATATTGAGGCGCGAGTAGCTACACTTTCACTGCACCAACCATAAATTAACCTTCACCTTGGTCCACTTGAATGTAACCTTCGCGATAATCAAACTCGGATAACTGCGGGAACCTACTCGGTGGGACTACCACTCGCTCACACCCAAACGTTGCGAATTCATCAACATACTTTTGTTTTGTTTGTTGTGTTGGACTTGGCTGCATGAGGTCTCGGGTTCGAATCCCGTGTCGGCCAACAAAAAGAAAATTGGATTTTTCCAATTTTCTAATAAAAAAAATGTTGGTCTTGATTGGAAACGTGCCTGGTTGGCGATAGGCTTGCCACCTATCACATTATGGGACTTAGTATCGTCGGCTAGTCGTGGGTGCCCTGGTTGTGCCTCTGCCTACTTCTTCGGGGATATGGGCGTGAAGATACTTTTTTTTTTTACTTTTGTTTCATTATCTATTTTTCCAAACTTTGACTTTGAATGGTGACCATCGCTCTTGTGTGCGTTGATATTTCAGGTTCCCTCTAAGTTCTTTTCTTCGACCTTAGCATTGGCCAAGACTGGTCCGCTGCCCATGTCACCACTTAATCTCGAATATTTAAGCACTTTAACAACCTGTGCTATAAATTTGATACCTTTAAATTATTGTCTTCAATAATTAAACTAAGGTCAAAATTATGCGATTGGTGGTCTCCAACTCTTCGACTAAACCACCTTCAGCGACTGGGGGATAAATACTATTATATAACTTCTCCTGGTCATGGGGTATGGTGCCAACGTTCGACGCTGTCTGTGCAAATATTGAGGTGTAGTTTAATCATAAATTTACAAACATTTTCACCAACTAAGTCATCTTATAATTACCTTATAATTAATTAACCGACCCTGCGAACTCGACCCGCCTGACACGACCAAAGCTAATATAATTTTAGGGTAAATCAAAGTACTTTTATTGTATCATTTTTGTAATGTTTCGCAGTTTTCTATCCACAATGAAGTATTGCCAATCTTTCATATATTTTTATATTTGCATTTAACACTCACATATATTTCGTTTGTGATACATCATGTGATATGTGTTTTTGGTAACTGAGATGTGATGTACATTATCTGTCCTTATTGAATCGTAATTGTGATAGACAGAGTATGTCTTCTTAGCGACTGTTGTTCATTTAACGTGCTTTTTTATGTTATTTGAAGGCAAACAAGCAGACGGATTTCCTGATGGTAAGAAATTGACGCCGCCTTGAGACACCAAAGATGGTAATGGTGCGTTGCCAACCTGAGGTCAGGATGTTAAGCCTCGAGCAAAAGTAAGTTTACCGGCTACCTTACCCTCCGAACCGGAACACGTCATGACGTTATGGCGGCAGGAATAGGTAAGGCGGTGGTACCAATCCGGGCGAGTCGCTGCAAAACTCTACCACCTAGTCAGATGTCACGGTGTTAGTGATGATAAGCCTATGCTCGCCTTTTACGAGCTGCCTGGCAAGAAAGGCAGATGGTCTATTCTGCAAAGGAGTCCGGACCAACACGGAGATTTTTGTTTAAAGTTCTTGTTTTACCTTCGGACGTCGCGAGATAGCTTGAAGTTTCATGCCCATCACCTCGTCGCGTGATGGTCTTCTCCCGTGCGATTCCGTGGTCAATTCTTACCTCGTAAAACTCCATTGGGAAACCAGTTACAAGCGACGGTATTTCCAAACAGATGCTACTACAAAACCTTAAAAAAAGAGCGTAATCGTTCCTAAAATGTCGGCGACGCCTCTGTAATACTCCATGTATCCATATCCTGTAATACTCCATGTATTGGGGGAGGACCTGACACCACACCTCAGGGTTATTGCCATAACAATGAATTTCTATTTCTGTCAAGAATTTAACCACTTGGTTGGAGATAACGTTAGGTATACACTAAACCCTTGACCAATGGGGCGGTCAACGTAATTAGCAGGATTGTGATGGTGACGGCAAAGAAACTAATGTAGATATTGTGTTTGGTTTCAGATGCCCCGCGGACGGGACGAAATGCAAGTAAACGTGGCGGGCCTAAGGAGAAATATTAAAAACCTCGCGCACAACTACTCTGATGCACAGGTACACCACCTCCAACCGCTTCACCTGCACTGGGGGTGCTCACGCCCATCAATAATATAATAATCATTTATTTCAGATATTACAAAATCCATATCCTATTCATATTCACATTACAATAATAATAATAATAAATTCAATAAAAATATAAAGTTAAACAAGTCAAAATTACAAAATTACATTAAATTATATATACAACCCTTATTGATTAGTCGCCCAACAAAACATTTCATTATTGGAGAGGCAAGGTCCTCAGCCACCGTACGCAAAATGGTGTTGTCACTGTCCCGTACTCTGCGCATTAAAGATGCAGTTTTTTTCTTATTGTTGCATCAAAGCCGTCTGTTCTATTTTGTGTAAACATATTTGAGGCACTGCAAAAACGGGACAGCCCCAACATCAGCCTAAATACATTGTTGTATTGGATCCTCAGGGCTCTCAACGATCCCATGGTGTGGTCTATCCAGAGACTTCCCGTGTAGAGGTTCTGACAGTAGGTTTTAAACATTTTATAATGATACTACATTGTTTTGGTTGGTTCCGTGTCTGCACTACAAATCATTTTTAAAATGAGCTGTTTGATGAATTCTCGCTCTAGACGTACTTTATACTGTTATATCAAATGATTATTTGTAAGCGACCTCAAAAGTGTTTTCCTTTATCTAAAGGTTGTTCAGTTGAATGATCTGCAAGTACGATTTCCATCTTTTGTCTTGAATTTTGACGAATCTTGTGGCTATAAATACAAGAACGCCATCAATCTATAGTAATACATTACTTTATGCTCTGGATTAAGCTTTTTATAGTTTTTCTAAGGCCTAAAAGTAACTAAATAATATTTTATTAAAATTAAAGTGAATATTGAAAAGTCATAACATAAGAGATGTTTTTCGCTGTAGTTTTCAATTTGTATGTTTAAACTAGCTGTACGCCCGACTTCGACTGCGACTGTAAACACTAACCGGAATGTAATTACCTAGTAAATCGACATTACGCCCTATGTATATATATATTGGACGCAAATGCACGCAAATGTTGGACTATATGTATAGATAGTCCAACATTTGCGTGCAAATATTAGTGTGGTTGGGATTTATTATAAAGTTCGAATACCAGCTTAATACGATCTGTATATTTTAATGTTTTCTACACTGAGTGTTGCTACGTCTGCAATTCCAAAACTACAAAACTTAAGACTTTGTAAAAAATACGGGACAATCTGTAAAACACAAAATAACATAAAAAAATCAGAATACGCGTTAAATACATTAACACAGCCTATTTTACATATTAACTTGTAACTCTCTTTCACGAGAACCCCCTTTAGTAAAATAAAAATGTAACCTTACTCATAATATAGAGTATCTAACTGTCGTCAAATATAGTTACGATTGGTTCAATAAATTTGTCGTTGGTTGCGGTCATAAAACAGGCAGACAGGCAGAAAAAGATCTAAAATTTTCTGCTACCCATTTTTAGTTGCCTGCACTTATTTAAAATTTTAAAGAATATCAATACAAACAGAAAACCAGGGCAAAGTTTATTTTGTTTATTTGCTTTCCCCGTGTTGGTCCGGGCTCTTCCCCGTGTTGGTCCGGGCTCCTTTGTAGAATAGACCACCTGCCTTCCTTGCCAGGCAGCTCGTAAAAGGCGAGCAAAGTCTCACCGTCACTAACACCGTGAATTCTGACTAGGTGGTAGAGTTTAGCAGCGACTCGCCCGGATTGGTACCACCGCCTTACCTATTCCTGCCGCCATAACGTCATTACGTGTTCCGGTTCGGAGGGTAAGGTAGCTGGTAAACTTACTTTTGCTCGAGGCCTAACATCCCGGCCCCAGGTTGGCAACGCACCATTACCACCTTTGGTGTCTCTAGGCGGCGTGAATTTCTTACCATCAGGAAATCCGTCTGCTTGTTTGCCTTCCAATGTCATACAACTCATTTAACTCAAATAAGGCGTAATCTTTCGAACTTATTTTTTGAAAAGTAATTTAATACATTGTACACATTGTGTCTGTTGTAAGTATACTGCTATCTACTTACGGAAACTCTTAATTGGCTTATTTTGTTACTTCTATTTACAACATTATTTTGTTAAAATGCTGTGAGTTTTCTGAATAAATAAATAAATAAAAAAAAAGAGTAGTCAAAGATCTCTAACAATAATGACTACTTCCGAATGTCCACGTTCCGAAGGCGGAACAGGAAGTGTGTCCGAACTCGTGGTTCTTCGTAAGGTCTTTGTTGGCAACCGAGAATAGGCATGGCTGTTTATATTGTTGGCGACCTCAAGATATCTTCCTTTGTTTGAAGGTTGACTGGCTGACGATCTGTATTTATTGCAGATTCGACCAAAATATCCGGTGACGTAGAATCCATACTAATGTCTTAAATGCCAAAGTCTGTCTATCTATCTATCTGTCTGTTTGTTGCTCTTTTACCGTTAAACCGCTGAAGCGGTTTTGATGAAATTTTTCAAAAATCAACCCCCGCAGGATTATAATAGAGGATGAAAGTTTGTATGGAAATCGTGACTAATCAAAAATCAAAGCTGATTTAGTCGCGGACAAACAGCAAGTGTACTACTATGGCTGTAGAGTTGTCACTGCAGTAATGTACAGTTTGAAAAATTCATTAAAATATATACGTTTTCTTTAGACTAGCCCCAGCAGTGCGCCCGGACAGGGTCAGTACCTAACCTGCCCCCGTCGTCATAGGGTCGCCTAAAGAGTGAATAGACTTGGATCCCGGGCTTAAGATCCTCGCCAGAAGGTAGCGACGAATAGATGTAACATGTACATATCTTCACGCCAAGTCCCTTACGGGGTAGGCAGAGAGTATCGAGTGCCAGACCTCACGATCCTGACAAACCTGTCTTGCTTCCTTCACATTCATTACCCTTTTCATACAAACCCACCGGTTTCGGAGACTCTTGACACCACCCTCGGATAATATTCGATTGATCTGATCGTGAAATGTCAGCCTTGGTCTCCCCGGGTACCTACATCCATCCACATTCGCATTATATATCTGCTTTGTCAATCTTTCATCTGTCATTCTTTCCACATGCCCGAACCAGCGGAGCATGCCCTTTCGCATTTTAACACCAACACTTTCTTTCGATCCCACTCTTTCTCGGATCTCACTGTTACGAATGCGGTCAGCGAGCTCATTTCGACCGCAGTTATCCTACTTTCATGATCTTTCTGGCATACAACAAACATGTATGGTGTCTATAGCCGATGTCATCCGCCTGACTGTTGTTCTCAATCCTACAATATGAAAAACTTTCAAGTAGTCGATGTACAAGAGTTACTCCAAGCGAATGGCATCGCCGCCGGCAGTCGGAGGTCGCGCCGGTCGTCGGTGTGCGTTACCTGATAAGTGTTATCTAACGTTATCCATATAAAGTTCTGCTGCTATCAGTTGATAGCGAAATAGCTCCGTCTGTATGTTACTCATAAATGAATTAACACAATGTGTTGCGATAATTTTTTTAAAAACATTGGAAGGCAAACAAGCAGACGGATTTCCTGATGGTAAGAAATTCCCGCCGCCTAGAGACACCAAAGGTGGTAATGGTGCGTTGCCAACCAGAGGCCGGGATGTTAGGCCGGGAAGTAAGTTAACCGGCTACCTTACCCTCCGAACCGGAACACGTCATGACGTTATGGCGGCAGGAATAGGTAAGGCGGTGGTACCAATCCGGGTGAGTCGCTGCGAAACTCTACCACCTAGTAAAACTTCTTTCGTGCTAAGGAATCAGATCGCTTTGTCTTCCCGAAAAGTACCCCTTGTTCGTTTCAAGACCTAGTTTCCTACCCAGCATTCTTTACGAGACATGCCCAACCATGCCCACTCTCGTTATTTGGTCTGTTACTAATGAGCGTCTGTCTCGTGAGGTAGGAAGTTTAACCAAACATCTAACTGGATCACGACGATCAGGTTTGGGTTAGGTAATAGAAAAACTCTTAGAATTGACCATGGTGTCAGAGATAAAAGAACGAATGCTCATTTCTTGCGGTCGGGTAGTAATTAGCCTCCATTTAAAAACCAAGGCGGGAAACCCGAGAGTTGCCGTTCAATTGTCTTTAACATTGGTTGTTCCGACGTATCTTCTGATTGCTCAAAATAACTTGTTATTTCTGTTATCAGACCGCTTTAATCACGCTCTGACTCACCGCGTGTGTTCGTGAAATGGGTATGAGTCGTATCTTCCGTATGATATGATACCTTAGCCATGTATTGTTAACCATCACCAGAAAAGGGGTCATCGGTTGGCTCTTTTTGTCATTAGACGCTTTTCACAAATGACGTGTTTCACGACATTCTGAAGACAAACTCACAACACAACATCATACGACACCGTCGCCGCCGGTCTCGGCGACGAAGACCTCTCTTGCGCCAAGCGCCTAACGCCGAGCGACGAGCCGCTAATATTCCTCCTTCCAATCCACCCAGTAACCAGAACGCAGCACCAAGTTGAGGTACGGTCTCCCGAGAGACAGCCCTTGGTGCTGGCGTTGTAGGTAACAGCCCCATGCATTTAAATAATGATGTCTCGGGCTGAGCACTCTGCTCGGTTCACAAAGCTCGATGAAGTTGCAAAAAATCGCGAGATTAGCAACAAAATTAGTCATTAAAAAAAAAGACATTCTGAACTTGTTGTTCTTGGGTGCAAATCGAGATAAAAAGTAGCCAATTTCGGGCCAATATAGGCCCTAGTGGCCCAGGCTACGAATGGTTGTCTCGGGGACCGAGGAGTTAACTAATCATGTATTCTATAGGAATGTGTACACTGTTCTAGATGCGCCTGGTGAGGAGCGGCTATGAGTATTTTTCTAATTTTATTACGTGTTTTTATTATTATATGCACGCCCAACACTTTCGATCATACATGAGCCTTGGGTTCTTCTCCCGCTAAGGAGTGATATTTTTATGGTCAACATATTCGTCTGTATTTCTGTATAATAATGTGTTTTTTTTTTCATTAACTGACGTCTATGAATTTAGCATAGGATCTGTCTAGTATGCGGTTGGATAAGTTTGTTTAATTCGTCCAGAAATATTTGACCGCCTCGTTGGTCGAGTGGCTAGCGTACACGCCTAACTACACCGACTAACCGCGAGGCTCGGGTTCGATTCCCGACGGGGGCAGGCATCTGTGTGATGAACATTTAGATGTCTGCATTTCCGGGTCTGGGTGGTTATTAAATATATTCTGGTATCTATTTAAGTATTTCTATGTATTAGAATCGTTGACTAACACCCATAACACAAGCATATAATTTGCTTACTTTGGGGTTAGATTCAATTTGTGTAAGTTGTCCTGGGATATTTATTTTATATATACTTACCCGCACTTACCTCTACTACAATTAAATTGAACTCAGTAAGTCGAAGTGTGGTTGAAGTTCGACCATAACGTTAGAATCGTCCGTGTGGTGAGTGCCGGGGGGAAGTAGGAAGTAACATTTCCTGACTATCGTAACCGAATAATAAACATTTCGTTGCTATGTCGATCACGTCGCGGAGTCCAGTACCAGACGATTTACCATTTTGTAATAATTATTATGCTTAATGATTTGTGTACTCTAATCCAGCGATACCGAATGTGGTATCTCTAGAAAACTCGCAAAAGATTCTGCTAAAATGTTATTTTTGTGATTCATTGCTGCAATGTATATTGTATATAGATAATAAATTGACGATAAGAAAATTATTGATAAAACAGTTAAATTAAATTAGTTAAAAGTAATATTTCAAAAAGTGTCACGAAACATAATATATTTGATTTAAAATAAAAAATATCTATAAAGGTACTACTCGCTATGTAGAATATTGAGTACAAAGTTTACGTTCTTATATAAAAACTAGCTCCGTATTCCCAATTTTTTTCTCTGGTATCCTCTCGGTAACTTTTAGTACCTACCTGGACGACCGACTACCGGTCAGTCTACTAAAAACGACGTTTACTAAAAATGAAACCTAGCTAGGTAGATTTTTCGACCTAGAAACTCTACATTTGCTCCAACTAAATTTCATGAAGCCGTTTCCAGTTTCAGATTTATATAAAATAATTATTGTTATTTTAAAGGTAGGTACTGATAAACTATTTCTGTTTATCTGTCTTGAGTATTAAATTTAACATTTGTTGGCCAATTTGTTAGTTTATTCTGGAATTATGGGGAAATTGCTTGACCATACTTGTAATCTTTGATCAAAGGAAAAAACTAAGCGTTAGTCACATAGAAGATGTTTACTCAGAACCGCCGGAGCCCGTGGTTCCCGAGTCAGCTGTGGTAATGTTGTGAGGCAGGTGGACATTCCGAGCACTTCCTGCTGCATCGTGTGTCTGTCGTTAAAACTAGTTTTGTAGAAGTTTTTGTTGAATTAGACAGGAATCGTAAGGTTTTTTTTGTGTGGGGTGGCATATTGTAACTTCCCGAGAATAATGCACTCGTAATTATGACATCAATGATAAACTAACTAAAATAATATTTGTTAATTAGTTTATTACTAATAGTCGAATAATTCGTGTAATATGTCCAGAGTTTCGGTTTTATTATTACACTTTACTGTCTACTGCAGCCTTTCCCAAAGTGGGCGATAACGCCCTCTTGTGGGCGCTGGAAGCCTAGAAAAGGGCGGTAAGGAAAATGAAAAAAGATATTTATTGAAATCCAGGCGTGATGAATATATTATTATTAGGTTTTTTGATGTGAAAAGCCGAAGAGGGGGGGGGTGAAATTGCTGATTTTCAAAGTGGGCGTTACATGAAATAAGTTTGGTAGCCTCTGGTCTACTGTAATCTGTAAACGTGTATTTTTGGACCACTTCAAAACCACATTTGGCTTAGTTCACAATTATTGGCATGCGGATCTCCTGACGAAAAATATCAAATATATCTATGCAATTGTTACTTCCAGGTAAAAGTGCGCGAAGCCACATCAAACGACCCATGGGGACCCTCAAGCACCCTGATGGCGGAGATCGCCGACCTCACGTACAACGTGATGGCGTTCACCGAGATCATGCAGATGATATGGAAGCGGCTGAACGACCACGGCAAGAACTGGCGGCACGTGTACAAGGCTCTCGTCTTGATGGAGTACCTCATCAAGACAGGTAGCGAAAAGGTAGCCATGCAGTGCAAGGAGAACATATTTGCTATACACACGTTAAAGGATTTTCAGTATATGGAAGAGGGAAAGGATCAAGGTAATTTATTATTATTTAGTTTCAGACAGTCCGAGTCAAAAAGCTAGACTCGCTTTTCATATTTCTTTGCTTATCCCAACGTTATTGTATGGAAGCGAGAGTTGGGTATGTCCAAAAAAGCGTGAAAGTAGGATAAATGCGGTCGAAATGAGAGCGCTACAGAAAATCTGTGGTGTAACACTCGCTGGCCGCATTCGTAACAGTGAGATCCGAGAAAAAGTGGGATTGAAAGAAAGTGTTGGTGATAAAATGAAAGGGCATGCTTCACCGGTTGGGTCATGTGGAAAGAATGACAGATGAAAGATTGACAAGCAGATATACAATGCGAATGTGGATGGATGTAGGTACCACGATCAGATCACTTCTCTCAGAACAGAACACCGGCGTGTTTGTAAGAAAAGGGTAATAAATGTAAACGAAGTCATACAGGTGTGTCAGGGTCGTGAAGTCTGGCACTTGATATGGCCTATCTCGTAAGGGACTTGGTATGAATATATGTTGTATGTAGTTCCAGACGGGCTACTTGTACTTAGATCTCCTAAAGGTAGAGTACATTGTCGACATTTTGTGTGTATTGTGATCAAGATCTCAAGCCCATCGCGAGTTTATTTATTTATTTAAACTTTATTGTATACAAACAAAAAATGTGAGTACAAGAGGAGAACTAAATGCTTTATGCATTCTCTCATAGTAGACCTTTAGGTTAACAGAGATCAAATATGTAGGTACCAAATAAACAAAAAATAGAGAATATAACAAATAAATCTGAATTTAGATGTACATACAAATAACAATGTTGTTATGGACAATAACATGGGTCTTCTTCTTTCCCCCGTGTTGGTCCGAGCTCCTTTGTAAAATGGACCATCTGCCTTCCTGTGCCAGGCAGCTCGTAAAAGGCGAGCATAGGCTTGCCAACACTAACACCGTGACATCTGACTAGGTGGTAGAGTTTCGCAGCGACTCACCCGGATTGGTACCACCGCCTTACCTATTCCTGTCGCCATAACGTCATGACGTGTTCCGGTTCGGAGGGTAAGGTAGCCGGTAAACTTACTTTTGCTCGAGGCCTAACATCCCGGCTTGTGGTTGGCAACGCACCATTACCACCTTTGGTGTCTCTAGGCGGCGGGAATTTCTTACCATCAGGAAATCCGTCTGCTTGTTTGCCTTCCAATGTCATAAAAAAAAAATACAACAAACAGTCATATGAATGGCCGTCTTCGGTGGATTAAACTTCAGACCCAGAGTCAGAGTTTAGTGATTCACTTGTGTCAAAAATACAAACAACCAAAACAATGTTTTTCCTTACACTAACTTATTGACTAGGAACAACAAAAATTAAAGAAAATATATATAAGTAATAAAAATATTTTCTAATTTACCCTTGACACATAAATTTTTATTTCGTCATTTTCACCCGACCGCATCAATGTATGACGGTATTTGTAAAAATTAACAGTGCGTTGGTCACCGATAACTCGATGCGAACAGGGGGGTTACCATAAGCTCTTAAAACAGTATTATTTCAATAATATTAATTGTCATCGGAGAAAGACAACCTTATGACGTATATCATAAAGTTGCTTATAAAGACGGACATTTAGCAAGATGGAAATAATAATGTTAAAAGCGTTCATGGTAGGGCCCCAGGTTTCTTTAAACATAATGGCAGAGCTAAAGCTAGGTCTACACAGGGTTATAATAAAAGAAATTAAATCAGACATTTTTTTTGTGTGAAATATTTTTGTTGATGTGAAAAATAATGTGAGAATATATATTACATGTACTTTATTGATATTTGAGAGGGACTGGTGTCTGAACTAGGAGACCTGTATGACAGATCACCAATCATCATTGAATTAGATTTGTGTTTGGATGCTGTCTATCCGAACGCGTCGGCTCAACACATAAAAGTAAAAGTAAAAAATTACATTTCAGGTTTAAATGTAAGAGAAAAAGCGAAGCAACTAGTGAATTTACTTAAAGATGAAGAACGGTTAAAGAACGAACGAGCACGAGCGTTGAAAGCAAAGCAAAGGTTCGCCCAGAGCGCCAGCGCGTTCGGGAGCGACGGCGCCCTCGACACGCCCTCCAGCCCCACATACCCCGCGGTCAGTGCCCACCTACCCTTGCCTTTGTCATGGGACAGTTTTTAAGCTATGGGAAACAGTTTCATAAAACCTTTTTTTAAAATCGCTCTTGCATAAATTGTACGTCCATGAAATGGACGTTAGAAAATGACAGACTTAAAATTTTTGTCATATTTGTTCTGGCGTACATAAAATTAAAATATTGAATTTTCCTGAATATACTATCACACAAATTGGTTTAATCCCAAACTCAGCAGATTATAATATATACTTGTTATATGTGTTAGACAACAATAGTAATACAAGGAAATAGTTAAATTTATACCAGTATCAATGTAATAAACACTCAAACCTTGAAATGAACAACTCTATGGTTATCAAAAAAAATTCTTGCCCCCATAGGGACACAAACCTGAGCCTCACAATTTGTCGATAGATGCTCTGCTAACGATGTCCTCAAAAAAGTTAATTATAACATAGGTACATGATTTTTATGTTTAGTGTTCTATTCATAAATGAATATATTTATAGTACTAGGACAAATTCAATTTAAATATAAATTATACTATAAATACATTTTTATTTAAAGTTATTTATTATTGACACGGTATAAACCGGTGGTTTCAAGTCATTGCAACAAAAACCAGTTATTTCGCCTATTTATTATGAATGTTAAAGAATTATCAACGATATATTGTCCCTTAGTCCACTTTAATCCATAAAAAAATCCATTGATGGATCTTTTTGCACTCTTATGTTTATTTAATCCTTGATTCAGAATTCTTTACTACGTGGATTTTTCAGCACTACTGCGTGTCTGAAAATCCATTAAGGAAAACGTACACAGTGCAATATTCTTTTATCAAATATAATTTTCCAACTGAATCATAAATATTTTGGTTTATTTCATTAAGTTAACTTTTTTCCGAGTAAACATTAGGTGAACTTTTGTACGAGTACCAAAGTTCGCTTTCACTAAAGTAAAACCATAGGTACTCTAAAAAGTGTTAACTAAATGAAATAAACTAAAATATTTATGATTCAGTTAAAAAATTATGTTTGATAAAAGAATATTGCACTGTGTACGTTTTCCTTAATGGATTTTCAGACACGCAGTAGTGTTGAAAAATCCATGTTTTAAAGAATTCTGAATCAAGGATTAAATAAACATAAGAGTGCAAAAAGATCCATCAATGGATATTTTTTTTGGATTAAAGTGGACTTAGGGGATTTCAATTGGTATCTCTATATTTTATCAGTAGTTCAAACTGATGGACTAGCTTATTACCTACGGACGTGTGTTGAAAATACGAATTTAGTTTACGTATGGTTAAAAAGTGAAATACAACGGTGTTTTCAGAAGGAACTGTTTTATTTGTCTTCATATATTTGTGTGTCAAAGAAACATATCATAAGGGACCTTATTGGGGAAGGGGAAATAAGGGACCTCATTGTCATTTAACTTATTTGTACCGGTGGTTCGCTGTAACGGATTTGTTTCTTTTAAAACAGAAGAAACTTTACTTTACTTACGTTAAAGAAAATGCAATTTAATTAATATATAGTCAAGATTACTGTTTTAAAATACGTTACCTTGAAAGTTTTTTGAATGAATTTTATTTGTGAATGAGATCAGAAACCGTTTTTGGTGGCGCAGTTAATAAAACGGTTTTAGTAATGAAGGAAATGGATTAGATCTTTGTACTGAAAGGAGTATTTTTTCAGCTAAGCGGG
>NJDD01001323.1:128667-154732 GCA_002245505.1 Calephelis nemesis
TCAGAATTCACGGTGTTAGTGACGGCGAGCCTTTGCTCGCCTTTTACGAGCTGCCTGGCAAGGAAGGCAGATGGTCTATTCTACAAAGGAGCCCGGACCAACACGGGGTAAATATTAATAAATAAGCAGTAAATATTAATAAGCAATATTGTATAATGTCATTACAAAACATAACACATACCTATTTAATTAGTTTGACAACGAATATTCCAAATTCGCGTATTTCTGTGAGAATTTTCTTTCTAGAAACACGCTTGACTTAAATTTAAGTGAGTTTCAGTCATTTAAATAAGTTGTTAAAGTTAATATTAAATAGTGTTTTGTAGCCGTTTTAAACATAATATACCAAACTAGCGGCCCGACCCGGCTACGCTATGAAATATACATATATAAACATTCATCTTCAATTATTTTATCCATTAAAAAAAACCGCATCAAAATCCGTTGCGTTTGAAAGATTTAAACATACAAAGGGACGTAGTTACAGAGGAAGCGACTTTGTTTTATATTACCTATGTAGTGATGAAGTTAGCTCCGTGGAACTCGTTTTTTTAGATATAGTATTATTAAGTACATGTTAAATTTATCGAAAGTCAAGATACCGCATGCTCCATATGGTTTTGTATATTTACACAAAAAAGCAGATGTTTTATGCGAATCTTGGCAGGGGATGGGGTCGTCGGCCGACGGCCCGACAAATTTGACGCATTGCACTCTCGAACACCACGGAACACTTAAGTATCTCGCCGACACATCTCTAAAAGCTGAAGTCTATCTATATCTAAATGTTTGGCCAAACTTCGGAGTTTTGAAAAAAGAGGTCCTAACTTAAAATTTAATGTAAAATATATTTTAGTCGAAATCCTTAAATAGGAACAGAAATGGGTTTGACAACAGGACGTATGGACACGCGGCCACCAAAACTGTTGCAACAACTAATTTATGTCTAAAGTAAGCAAATGTAAAAAAAAAACTAAGTCCATAGTCGCGTTGATCGACGACGGCGAAATGTCGGTTACAGACCAGCAGGGGCTCCTTTTCCCCGTGTTGGTCCGGGCCTTTGTAGAATAGACCATCTGCCTTCCTTGCCAGGCAGCTCGTAAAAGGCGAGCAAAGGCTCACCGTCACTAACACCGTGAATTCTGACTAGGCGGTAGAGTTTGGCAGCGACTCGGATTGGTACCACCGCCTTACCTATTCCTGCCGCCATAACGTCATGACGTGTTCCGGTTCGGAGGGTAAGGTAGCCGGTAAACTTACTTTTGCTCGAGGCCTAACATCCCGACCTCAGGTTGGCAACGCACCATTACCACCTTTGGTGTTTCTAGGCGGCGTGAATTTCTTACCATCAGGAAATCCGTCTGCTTGTTTGCCTTCCAATATCATAAAAAAAGGGGCATAGGCATGTGACGACTCCATCGTTAGCCGTTAATTGAGATTGACGGATTATTTCATGACTGCGCTCTGCGGTAGCGGTAGATTCCGTAAACATTCGATTAGTACCCACCGCCTTGTCTTTTTTTTACCAGTCCAGTACTCGCTAGTTTCGTGTTTCTTTGTGGAATGTTAGACAGCCGGTAGAATTTCAGCCTGAGGTTGACAACGCACATATTACGTTTGGCGTATGTAGTAGGCCACTTTCATTTCTAACCATCGTAAAAGGTGTCTTTAGTCTCAAATATAAAAAAAATATATATTCGGTCCCTTTCTAATGTCGGGTACGAACAATGCAAGCATGTTACCTATCAATATTTTGGATGATGAGGAAAACATAACATGTAGGCAGAATAATACACGATGCTACGCAACATGTCCCATGAGTCACGTCTCGCCAGCGACTGATAACGGAGTATAAATACCCTCGCTTATCGGAGCTTCCAACTGGATCCACATTTGTAATGCTTTATTTATTGATGACAAGCAATATCCTGTACTAGTACTGGGTAAGGCGGAGACACCAAATTGTCAATCCCGGAACATCGAAGAGGGCTCCTTTGTAGAATAGACCATCTGCCTTCCTGTGCCAGGCAGCTCGTAAAAGGCGAGCATAGGCTTGCCGTCACTAACACCGTGACGTCTGACTAGGTGGTAGAGTTTCGCAGCGACGTGTTCCGGTTCGGAGGGTAAGGTAGCCGGTAAACTTACTTTTGCTCGAGGCCTAACATCCCGGCTTGTGGTTGGCAACGCACCATTACCACCTTTGGTGTCTCTAGGCGGTGGGAATTTCTTACCATCAGGAAATCCGTCTGCTTGTTTGCCTTCCAATGTCATAAAAAAAAAATAAAGCCTTATCACCGAGTTATAACATTTGATAGAAAGTATTCTACAGGTCTAACGTGGATGTTGGAATAGATGTGGGGAAATTTTGATACTTCACGAGCATTACCCGGCTGCATCTCTAAAACGATTTTGAAAACATTTGCCATTGAGATAGTTCAAGATCGGGGACAAACATAGAGTTACTTTTAAATTAAATATTTTTATTAGTGGAATGTGTGTCGTTAAAAAGTTTGATCACACAAATGTTTTCTTTAATAATTGAATCACACAATTGGTTTAAGTTATATACAAAAATATAAATAAAAAGATGGCCGCCACCATGGCCTACAACTAGTCCTTATTAACATCAAAACGGTACAGTTTATGAAGTCGTTTAAATAATATATAATATTCAATCTTGACTCAAAACTGTAGTTGCAGATTTTTGACTAGAAGATAAGTCTTTTTTTTTGTGTTTTTCGCGGGACAGATGACTTTACACATAGGAAAGGCCGCGGACGTCGGCTAGTTATAGATAATGCAGTTGTAACACCGAGTATTAGACAGTTCCATACATTAATCAAAACATAATTAAAAGATGTATAAATCTCGAACGTCGCGTGAGCAGTGTGTGTCCACAATCCAAATGATACATGCCTTCCGCATACCGCTTTCCTGACAATTAAAGCCGTTTTTATGGTATTTTTCTGAAATATCATCTGATTAGTTTCTGCAATCGTTTTTATAGCACCGTATAAACGAGAGCACAATGTTTAGCATGAACTTTTATCGGTAGCACGACCCGAGTCCCGAGTGACTGAACTCGGGAAACGTTCGAAGACTTTGTATTATGGAAACTTGCGCTCTTCGAGTACCAATTGTCACAATGGTTGCTAGAATTTTTGAACGGTGTTGTATATTCCAAATTCCAATTGTTACAGCTAGCAAGCTGGCGGGTCTTCTGTTTGTAAGAGAAAACCAAAGCCTACATACACCATAAATCTTATACCTTTAAACGAGCAATTCTTGTACATATATATTATATAATATAATTGGAATCTCGGAATCGGCTCCAACGATTTTCATGAAATTTAGTATATAGGGGGTTTCGGGGGCGATAAATCGATCTAGCTAGGAGTCATTTTTAGAAAATGTCATATTCGTGTTTTATTCGTGTTTAACAAATAGGAGGCGTTTGAGTAGTCCCAATTTATTATGACTCTTCCTGACATCTATTGGCGAATAATAATACTATTTTTTGGCGAATAATTAAAGTTCCAGCAGATGGCGTTGTTAAGTAACGAAGTCCGTTGTTAAGTAACGAAGTCAACGATTGTTTGCTTTGAGGTTAGACTAATTGTGTAATTCGTACTTTTAAATATAATTTCCAAAAAACACAATTTATAAAAAAACAAAAAAAGGTACTGTTATTTTAAGGCCGATATGTTAAGCTGCGTGTCTATGGCTTTCGACTAGAGACTCTCCAGCATGGATTACTACAATGGTGGGCACTGATGGTGTGCAACAGAAATAAGTATGGCGGTGGTGACAATACTGGGGGAGCACAGCACTCCACCGGCTAGTGCCAAGTCGGAGTTTTTAGTTAGCCTCCAATATCAATAGGTACGAAATTGGTCGCTATAATTAACTAATTGTTTAAGTATTTTGTATGTATATTATTGTACCGAACCGCAGACGTCCTTGCCCCGACCATGTACATTTGGGACCAGCTCCTGGCGGCTGCCCGTCAAACCGGATCGATTTTCCACACCGAATCCAACGGTACTCCGCACATCTGGTACATCCGCACAACGAGCCTCACACAATGAGGCTGAGAACTTCCCACCTCTCGGCAGCGCAAAACCTTATTCATCTGTTTTGATTAATGTTTACAATTTACATTACATTAAACGGGCACAACGGTTCAAAAAAAGTGTCTTAAAAATATTTATAAGAAAAAAGTATCTTCAAGCACATATCCCCGAAGAGGTAGGCAGAGGCACAACCAGGGCACCCACGACTAGCCGAAGATACTAAGTTCCATAATGGGATAAGTGGCAAGCCTATCGCCAACCGGGCACATTTCCAAACCCGACCAACATTTTTTTTTATTAGAAAATTGGAAAAATCCAATTTTCTTTTTGTTGGCCGACCCGGTATTCGAACCCGAGACCTCATGCAGTCAAGTCCAACACCCGGACCGCTCGACCACAGAGGCGACAATAAAAAAATTATGAATAATCGGGGATTAATGGCCAGAAGCCTGATCGTCGCCAACTCTAACATTAGTATGCAACAGAATGTGTTTATGTGGATGCGCGCGTAAAACAATCATAGATTGGTTAAAACTAAAAAGTTTTATGCACAAGTAACTTTATTAAATTACTAGCTGCGCCCCGTGGTTTCACCCGCGTAAGTCCCAATCCCGCGAGAACTCCGGGATAAAAAGTAGCCTATATGTTATTCTGGGTCTTCAGCTACCTACATACCAAATTTCATAGTAATCGGCTTTGTAGTTTTTGCGTGAAAAAGTAACAAACATCCATACATACAAACTTTCGCATTTATAATATTAACTAGCTGCGCCCCGCGGTTTCACCCGCGTAAGTCCAAATCCCGCGGGAACTCCGGGATAAAAAGTAGCCTATATGTTATTCTGGGTCTTCAGCTACCTACATACCAAATTTCATCGTAATCGGCTTTGTGGTTTTTGCGTGAAAGAGTAACAAACATCCATAAATCCATACATACAAACTTTCGCATTTATAATATTAATAGGATACATAAAATCTTTGTGTTTTGTGTAATGGCGCCCCGTTTCCTAAACACTAACTTGATAGTCAACTCGCAACAAATATACAGTGCTCTATGGCCAAGTTTGCTTGCAACTCTGAAACAAAGCTGTTTCAAACAAACAAATGAGTTCTTCAATTACTTTTATAATGGCGAAGCCTACGAAGCTTTGAAAAATGTTATGAAAATAATCAGTTGTATTTAAATCAATAAAGTAACAAAATACTGTTCATTTTTATTCTCAGACTTAAATATACTTTTTTTCTCATAGCAAAATTGTTGACAACCCTAGCGCCGTCCGTTCTTCTCTACGTTCTATTCTACCAACAAGTCAAATTTCTTTTTGATTGACCCTAAGATTAAACAAACATAGTTTCACGTTTATAGTTGAAAACATTTACCTAGTTTGTGTTTGTAATTTAAATAATTAAGCGCAATACAGTTAATTCGACAATTAATTCGATAGTTCTATTCCGAAATGTAACAAATGATTCGACGAGATTTCGTTTAAATGTTGTTAAATTTATGCATTATTAAGTACAACTCCAAAACTAATACTCGAATCATGATGTTATTAATATGGGACCACCTCAGAAGCCCGACCTATCTTTCGGTTAAAAATTTATAAAACCACACACAAAATATACAGTCGAATTAAGTCTCCTTTTTTGGATTCGGTTAAAAAGAATACCATTTAAGTTATTTTATGAGATCCGTTTTGGTTGTGCTGGAAGAGATCTCTTTATCTGAGATGACCTTTTGAGCAAGTCTTTTAGTATTTAAATTTACGTAAGTTTTAAATCTAAATAAAATTATTTAATTTGCAATTTTCCGTCAAAAAATGTATACGTATTATGGCGTAACAAAACAGACAAAATAGCGCGCTAAGAATGAATTGGACTTACCGGAAGCTTTACTACTAACTAGCGGAAAATTGCAAATTAAATAATTTTATTTAGATTTAAATATGGATTTCCGCAAAGTAACTTCTTCTATCAATTTACGTAAGTTTTTTTGTGTACAATAAATGATTAAATAAATAAAGATCGAACCGAGATTGTTCTGTGCTTTCTCTCGTCCACTACAACCGTATCGTTAAGTTACAGCTAACCAAACTAAACAAGCGAAACCGCGCGGCGACAGTATCGCGTCGGCCACTGCCGTTAGACGGGAGCAACGACCCTCGCCGGAGCCGGTCTCCGTCTGCCCGCCGAGCTGGTCCGACGTCAGCCTAGACTTACACGGCGGGATAGATACTACATAGTTACGTATCTACCAGGGATCGCAAACGTTATCACCGAGTTGTGGTAACTAATAAGAGATTACAAAAGCTGTCCATACATCGTTAATAATATACATACCTACCCGAGACATCATTATTTAGGGGGAACAGTCTAATCCATCTAAATAATGATGTCTCAGGCTGAGCACTCTGCTCGGCCCACAAAGCCCGGTGAAGTTGTAAAAACCGCGAGGTTGACAACATAGTAGTCATTCAAAAAAAAAAAACATACCTACCACATCCTACCTAGTTATTCCTACACAAAAAACTTCATTAAATTTATCTATAAATATTAAATATCGTTTTTCAACAAGATATAATTAATATTTCTCCAAATGACATTACCAACAAAAACAAGCGCTCCTCATTAGGCAGGTGGTGGTTAGCGAGCCATCCTCGCTATGCCTCGCCACGCACCACCAACGTCGACGTGCCAGCGATACAAAACATTTATTTGCAAAATATAATTGTAGCTTAATGACTGGATATGAACTTTTATATTAAAATTCCTGAATTGGTCCTATCACCTAGTCTGTCACGGTGTCAGTGACAAACGAGCTGACGTTTGCTTCTTACCGGCTGCTTGTCGAAGAAAGCCGTACTCAGCAAAGTCATGCAAAATTGGATACAAAACAATGTTTACATTACATGTCTTAAATATATAAATAACATCACGCCCACTGTCCCTGTAACAGAGTCCACGACCGCGCATCCTTACATATAGGGTATATGTAATCGTAAAAAGCTGTATGATGGTTTGTATTGTGATTGTAATAAATGAATTTTAAACCGAACTGACGACCAACGCAACTCAACAACAGGTTTTAAGCATACATACATAAAAAGTTCGAACCCACAAAACAATGAAAGTGTACGAGTGCCGGCGCCCTGCCAGAGTGTCGCCGCACGCCCAGATGTGCTGAGACACGGCTGGCGCACGCCCTCGCCCTGCTCCTTTTGTCCCTGCCGGGATTCCGCGGGGCCAGACCCCTCACTGCACTTCACGTGGTAAAAATAGAATTGTCGAGTGTACACAAGTAAATACTTTAGACTGGGAGACGATACGATGAGTGCACCTGAGTAATGTGTGGAACGAATACACTGTACTGACTGTAGAGACAGCTACAAGTCCGGTTACATCCAGTTTGGTTAAATTAATAACAAATTTCTTTTCATTTTAAAAAAATACAAAGAACCTGAGTGCTTAATTTGGGTAGGTTAAATATGTTTCACTTGGGCTATTAAGCGTGTTCGAGAAATAAGAACAATCATATATATACCTACATCCACCAAGTGGAAGATATGGAGTAGCATACAAAGTTTGAAAATTCGCATGGGTAGGATTTAATTTTTAAAAAATAAGGAGTAGGTGGGTAGTAGGTATAATTATTAATACAGTACGCCCGTATATGTGAAGAGAGACATAGTTGCCAGACCTTTTAAATTTATTTTTCACAATCGCTAACAGAGGCTGTTTCGAATTAAGCGAACATTTGTCAGTTAATTGTTACTTGCAACACTTGATGACAACACTTACAAACTTTCTATTTTAAAGACAACACATAAACACGAAATGATTGCTGGCAACATTTAGGTATTACCACATGCCATTATTACCTTACATTTCCCAAGTAGGTGAGACGCATTTAAGGCAACACTAAGCTGACTTCTAATTGAGTGTGTGTCTTATGTTATCAGGTGCGGGGTCAACACACTTAGTAGGTAACTAGCGTATCCTTTACGGTAAAAAAAACCTTGCACTCCGGGAGTGCAGGCAGAAGTGAAAACTTGAATACTAACGTTGTGCATTTTTGATATTTTGAAATGGTAAGAGAATAATTTTGCACGAATCGCTTCAATTATTAGTATGAAAGTACTATCATTTATGTGGTAGAATACAATATTCATTTATTGCGCTATCGTACACAAACATGACAACACAAACATTCGTGAAAGCGCCCTGCGCTGTCACATTCGGGCATGCGCCCTGCGCCGTCTTACGAATTTTCGATCAAGTCACGTATCCTGACTTTTGAAGTTTTTACCCATATCAAAAAAGTGCGCGACGCCGCTAAAAAACTTCAGACTTCGAAACACTTCAAAAACACATAGCAACAAAGAAGCGCGGCGCGCGCGCAGTAGCTGCAGCTAGTGCTACAATTATAAACAAATCAAAAGCTGATGAGTCACAGGCGTGCAGCCTGCAGCTGCTCGACTGCACGCAATTGAATTTAAGAGCTTAAAAAATAAAAAAAGCCGAGCGCGAGCCGGCGCTGTCCCTGACCTTGACACTGACGCATCCGTTCGCGCGCAACCATGGACTCCACATGGAACCAATATAGAGTTCCGTATTTGGAAGTCATATATTTCGTGCGCGCGCCATTAATAACGTCTGGTTTTACGGAAATACTACAAACTTTCACGTATCGCGAGATGTCAATCTCATTTCGTACTTCTATGCGGTAAACGCTTTTTTCTTCTAAATCCTATCCTATTAATATTATAAATGCGAAAGTTTGTATGTATGGATGTTTGTTACTCTTTCACGCAAAAACTACAAAGCCGATTACGATGAAATTTGGTATGTAGGTAGCTGAAGACCCAGAATAACATATAGGCTACTTTTTATCCTGGAGTTCCCGCGGGATTGGGACTTACACGGGTGAAACCGCGGGGCGCAGCTACTAATCTATATATTAATACGTGATGCCAATACTTTTGACCCGTTATTATGAAAATTGTGAGGACGCAGGAGCATAAAATTTGACAAACTTATAGCTTATGTGTAGGAGAAGTGTAGAACGCTAATATTTTTCAGTAACAATGCTTATAAAGTACATTAAAACACACACCAGCTTGCATTTGCCACACACATACAAATATATTGATGATAACGATGGAAGATCACAGATGGCGCACTAAAAAAGTTTGGAAACAAAGTAGTTGGTTTTGAGAAATGAAGATGGAGTTCTTATCAACAAGATATTAAAATTTATTATGGTCGAGTTTCGACCAACAGGCGACCACTAGTCTACTTAAATATGTATGTATGTACAAGTATCTCGAGTCACGATGTAGGTACTTTCGGGATAAACTTGGAAACTACTGAACCTATTTTTATCAAAGTTCGTAACTTTATCTAACTTGGTCCAGTTTAGCAGACGGGACAGTTTCTAACTAGTTATTTCAACTGATTCCAGCGAGAGTGCTGAATACCTAAGTAATATGCGGCCAAAGTCGAGGACAATAGGTATTTACTGAATTTAACCGTCTCATCTCTTTACCAATAATTTTTAATATCGATAGGCATTATTTATGCTAAATATTTAAGTTATTTAATTCTTGTGCAAGAACCCCGTGGACAAGATAATATCCAACGGCCGACGCTATATAGCGTATATACGAAATGTTTAAGTTTCTCTCCTAGCTCGCGCTTGTAACTTAAACCTTAAATACTGTGCATCACGTACATGTTTATATATATATACATATTTAATAAAACGGAATGCCGGACACGCCCGCACGTTCTTCGTATTAATTACTTAATCATGTTTTTGCGGTATACGGTAATTAAACACCGAAGGGCTCGTGTATGACCACTGGACACTATTTAAATGTTTGGGTTTCAACAATTACCTCTATCAATAAACTGGTTATACCTATTGTTATTATATTGATCTCCAAAAAAAAATACGCTTGTGCTATTTAGGTAAACTTATGAAGTCTAGGTTTGATTTTAACCGCAGCATTTTTAGCCTGACACTAGCACTGAACCGTATATGTACCTACTGTATTGGCACATATGATGTCAAAGCTCTTCTGTAGACACGCCACAGAATCGACCCCCTTATGTTAAGTTTTTCGACCGTTCTGTAAAATAATCTTCACGGCAGACTATCATTAAACAATGAAAAGTGTGTATATTAATTGAGTATTGTAGCAGTCCCACTCGGGCCATGTAGACACGGGACACGGGACGCTCCGCCCGCGCAGACACACAGCCTGCATACAAATGAAACATTTTCATATGGAGGAAACGATTACATTCACCGCCATAATATTAAATAATTATACTGTCAAGATCATTAATAAATAGAAAATAATAATAAGTGAACAAGAGGACGGAAGATGTTAGAATATAATATAATAATGTTTACAGTCAGCCACATTTTTAGTCAGATGGTTCCATGGGCACAGGTTCCACTGGTTTGTTTACGTGGTAGAGCGGGTACCACCAATTCCTGCATGGTGTCGATACGATAGAATATTACACTAGGAGGTGAGAGCAGCCAGCACACTTACGTTAAGGGGCTGGGGATTCGTGTGAGGTTGGCAAAACCCAATAATCAACAAACCCTTATAAAATATACTACAAACAATAAAGGATTTCTAAAGAGAAAAGCCGCGAGCTGATCATAGTTGCTGTTTGTCAGCTGATGGTTAAATGAGAGTTTATAAAATAAGCCCTAAATCATCGGCGGTTCAACTTTCAAATACCGACGTCTAACATCTACCGAGAAAGCTGTGACCTTTTCTCTTCCAACGTTGAGATCTGTGTTGCCATCGTTTCCTCTTTGTAATTTGAAACATGGGCGGCGTGCTCATTACGCCCCACGGGACAGACTTCAAATACGACCGACGAGGAAAACTGACCAATTTAATATTTGTTATGCATAGACAATAAAAATAATTTAAATAAATACACTTCGCCAAAGATGTTCCTCTGCCAACCTCATAAAATTGATACACGACAGTAAGAATTGACTCTATGGTGACAGGAACAGGACTAAGTCTGATGCTGCTGGGGTTTTCGCATTTCTTCTAAGTAAGATATTGCAGTAGATAGTTCTAACAACTTGTATTACATTTGAAAACTGGACAGTCCAACGGCATCCTTAGTCTAATAAAAAATTGTCTAGATGTAATTTAAATTTCAGTTTCATGCATAGCCGGTTAAGTTGGAGCGAACATTTACCAAGCAATTAAATTACTGCGATTTCTTACAGCTTCACCGAAGATGCAGACACAACACATACGAGATAATGGTGACACTTGACAGTCGACAGTCGTATAACATGTCGGCACACATTAACAACGTCCCCAGCGGCGTATGTGCGTGGGACATATATGTACACAGCAACTACCAGATTCGATCCCGGCTCAGTACAGATAACGTCTCATTAGATAGCGCAGCTGCTTCCTCCGGCTACACGAAACTTATCTAATAAAATATCTTAAAACGAAGTCTGATGTCCGTTTCACGTCCGCGGCTTCCGACTTTGACAAACACGGCTTTAATTAGGGAAAATCTGAACAAAATTTATTTTATGATTCGACCATGACGCAGTAATTAATAAACGGAAAAATATTACTAAGATGGTCGGCATATTGCGGAAAAAAACCTAAACAGTTACTAAAACAAAAAACCTAAAAAGTCAAAAGACTGTCTTGTCTGTCCGCAACTTCGGATTAGGTTTGTATGTGATTGGTTGCTTTTATTCAAAAAGTAAATTCCTTTCCAACCAATGTTTATTATGAGAGCGATATATTTCTGTTTTTAAGTACTTATGCTTTATGAATCACTAGTTTTATTAATAAAACAATTCTGAGATGGACAAGACAACACGTCACCATAATTACTTATTTGCTACAAAATTCAAAAAGTGATAGAAATTTCCAGATCCAAGTTTTTGATCTTTTACAGCTTGTTTTTTAAAAAAAATGTAGAGAACATTTAGCATACTTGATTATTTCTATTCTTTTCACAAAATGTAACCTTTTTCTTACACTTACATACGAGAAGACCTAAATAAATTGCGACAAGCTAAAAGCCAAAAATACCGTTGAATATTCTGAACATTCGAAAAGCGAACAGTGATCTCGTCTGCGATTCCATGCACGTTCTAAATTTAATAGCCAATCGAGTGTTGCCAATTGCTGCGATGTTTTTCTTTCTTTGATGCATGTCGAATGTCGGGGGCGATCGGAACAAGATCGTCAATCTGTAAAAGTTTTTGCTATCGGAGGCTCTCGCGTGCGACTGTTACCACTCCGGGGTATAATCATGATCCGTTCTCAATGGCCGTTGACCTTTAAGACATCCTCCATTATTTTAGTTCTAAACCTATTTCAACTGTACCTACATATCCAATAGAATAGAATAGAAGAGGTAGGTATGTTTAATAGTGTTTTGGCTGACCCCTCATCGGGCGCAGCTAAGATACTGTACACATTCCTATCCAATATGTGATTAGTTAATTATATGTTAGATTTAAGTTATTAGAATAAGCGTTTATAAGATTGTCATTTTCACTGTGTGAAAAAAATCTCTAAATAAAGATTTAAAAAAAAAGAAAAAAAGAATAGAATAGAGACATACAACTGACGGCAATGCAGTTCTACCTCGATCTTGAATCTAGAGACACACTACTAGTGTAAACAATCTCCTGCGGTTTCTGTGGACGTTTTTCACGTCTCTCAGAGAGATTAGTTTCCATAAAACTAACAAATTCTGAGCCCAAAATAAATTAGTGTCAGAACGATTTTTGAGAACAACGTAGTGGTGATTTTTAACTTGTACAGTCGCCAGTTGCATATACAAAACAGGTCAAGAGGTAAAACATTGATTTCACAAAACTGTTATAAATGAGGCCAAGCCGCAAACACCAGTCGGTATAGACGACCCTTACAAAGCCGGTGCAGTTGTTGTCTAGTTCTAGACATTACGTCTGTGGGACACCTGTGTAAACATACGTCTGCGGTTTCACTCTATATTATGTTTCAAAACTAATTTAAAACAATATTTTTTCTATTTTGCTATTCACATATTACTAATGGTCAGCCAGTCGTCCACACAGGATTGTATTTGGTGTCTACCGAGATTATAGACTATAGAGAAATGATATTGATCTCCCACTTTGATTAGAGTCCTAGATTGAAGAGTAGGAATACTCTTCAATCTAGATTTCGTGCAAGTCGGAAATCGAAATCGATATTGTGCTATTTTGAATACTTGAACACAATACTAGTGAATTATTAATACTAAAAAAAGTATCTTCACGCCCATATCCCCGAAGAGGTAGGCAGAGGCACAACCAGGGCACCCACGACTAGCCGAAGATACTAAGTCCCACAATGTGATAGGTGGCAAGCCTATCGCCAACCGGGCACATAACCTATCCCGAGCAACATTTTTTTTATTAGAAAATTGGAAAAAACCCAAAATTATTTTTTGTTGCCCGACCCGGGATTCGAACCCTCATGCATGACCTCATGCAGTCAAGTCCAACAACTGAACCGATAGACCACAGAGGCGATTATTTATTATATTAATAGTATTATTAATACTAAGATCCAAAAAAATCGTTATAATAAATTAGTATTTATTATATAAACCAAATGTCAGTAATTCGCTGGTGTTGTCTTGCATAGTGTAACATGACACAAATCAGATTCCAATTTCCATGAAATCGAGTTTCAAGTGTAAAGCATCTTCAACCAAAAAAATATAAAAGACGTAAGTATGTCTCAGACGTATTACGTTTGTTGCTTTTAAATTTTTGTTTAATAGTTTAAATATCGTTCATAATACATTGTTAGGTACATAAAGTATTAGTTCTATGTTGTGTACTGTATGTGTATAACTATAGAAGTTCGTCGATTTTGGTAAAAGCTTTAAAAGTTTTCTTTCCACGTATTTATATGTACAGTACAGTGTACACATGGTGGAGACAAGTGCCGTCGAGCACACGTAATGTTATCTAATGTACAAACACTGTACACGGAACAAGAGAACTCCACTGGAACGTCCACTCGAACCGTTAATATGTGTATCGACTATCGATGCCATCCACAATAGATACGCTATCATACGTATTATAAATGAGCCGACCCTCCAGCTCTTATGAACCGTTGAAGTATCGATAAACCGACTACTTCAGGACTTGTACTTATAGAATTAGCATTAAGTTGGCTAATTCCTCGCGTTCCTTAGTCTAACTGTTTTGAAATTCCCAAGACCCCAAAAGCCAGCGGCACACGGTGAAACTTACCTAAGATCAGACGGTGGAGTTTAATAAATTATGCAAAATAAAATGTAAGAAATGTAAAAAATTATAAATATAACAATTGATGTCTTACTTAAGTATAAATATAGACTGGAGACTACTGGAGACAATCTCCGACGGAAGATTGCCACCTGCATTCCAGAAGTAAATCGGATGTAGTTTTTAGGTAAACACCATTTATCCTATTAATATTATAAATGCGAAAGTTTGTATGTATGGATGTGTGGATGTTTGTTACTCTTTTACATAAAAACTACAAAGCCGATTACGATGAAATTTGGTATGTAGGTAGCTGAAGACCCAGAATAACATATAGGCTACTTTTTATCCCGGAGTTCCCGCGGGATTGGGACTTACGCGGGTGAAACTGCGGGGCGCAGCTAGTATAACATATTCTTACGGTAAATATTTGGGAACACCACAATGCTTTCTTGTGAAAAGGTGTCTGAAATGATGGTTTATTTTTAATATAATTTATCTTGTCAAGGAAAAACCCCTCACGTCAAAAATAAAATAAAAGATATACATTTTAGTACGAATTAAGCACGTTTCGGTGATTTCGCGTTCCGGTATGTGCTACAGAGTAATTAGAAGCTAATTACCGAAAGCCAGCGAGATTACTGTACTCTGTGATAAAGTAATAACGTCCAAACTCACTAGCGTGTGCACTTTTGAAAGCCAGCTGGTACAGATACAGAATGTATTACTCATTATTTTTAATGTTGGTCATAGCCTTTCACTTTGATATAATTAAACAATAAAACTACAAGACCTCAACTCTCCGAGTGCAGCGGTTAGTCGACATTCAAATACCTATACGCCACGACGAAACTGGGTGGCTATTTACAAAAATATACGGAAATCGCAGAGCGTGTACAAAACCAAACCCTCCCAAAAATTAAAGAAGCAACAGCTAAGCTAATGTTATATCCAATATTTTTTTTCTAAAAGAACAGAGTTTTTTGGACTAACATCGATTTATAAAACTTTCTGTATATTCACGAGCCTCTGACGTTTAACTGGTACTTTATTTGAGACTAGCTGTGCCGGCGAACTTCGTTCCACCCGGTTCAGTTTGTATGGAGAAAAATAAAGTGTGGATTTTCAAAGTTTCCCTGCAACCTTCCCGGTTTTTCTCTTCATAAGAACCTTAATCTCACATTAACTTACATAACAAAGAAAGAATTAGCCAAATCGGTTCTTGAATAGAACCCCTGGCTTATACATCTAGAACGGGACACCTGGTCGAAGTGTTTTTGACATAGGAATTGCAAAGTAGAGACTTCAACAGTAATGCAATAGTATGGGCGCCATTTTCAGCGAGGAGTAGGTATGGAATATGCGACGTACCAGCATTCCAGACGTTCACCCTTGACACGAGACACCACGTGGAATTATGCATGAGCTGAACAAAGACAACAAGCATCTACACTTCACACGAGCCGTCGGCCCCGGCTTCTACCTTCAATTGAAAATATCGCTATCCCAATGACCAATTTTGATGTAACATTGGTGAATATTTTATTTGGGATCCTATTCGTTCATTACAGGGTGAGCCTTACTTTTTTTTAAATTTGAAACGAGATCATAAAGTTAGAGCAGTACTCTGTATGTGGTGCGCGAACAAACGGACAGTCGGACGATTTTATCGCTTCTTTTCCGATGTTGCTACACAGATATAACACGTTATAAATATGTGCAACTATACTTGGTACACATTGGGAATTAGATACCTGATTCGTTTATGAAGAAAGCAGGCGCATACTGTGTCTTAATATGCTGCAAGGTGCAGTTCAAATAGGCCCACCTAAGAAACGGCAGCTAGATGTCGTGAAACAAGATATGTGCCCCAATAAACTCACTATTGAAGATGCTGCAGATTGTGTCAAGTGGAGAGGAATAGGGAAACGGACCCTGTGTTCTCACTCACCATTAACCGCCCTTGAAGGATATAGATAGATAGACCAGAAAGTACTACGAGGGGCAAAGAGTTAAGTAAGGTGTTTTAGTGAGTTTTAGGTATTTATTTTTCCAAGCGACTACAAACGTTGGTTATATCCGTGGTCTGTGTGTCATATTTTTATATGATAAAGTAGGTCCATTTTCAAGCCAGAAAAATCAACCCAAATTAATGTATAATGGACTAAGGACGAAGAATAACAGAGAATGAACACTACATTCATTCATTGGTATTATAATTAAAACTATTAGTTGAAAACTAATATACTAGGGTCCGGTATCAACGTCAAAAGAATTTGATTGTTGTAGGATATAAGTTGTCCAGGTGGTAAGAAAGTTGTTGATTTAATACGTAAAATATTATATTTAAAGCACTGCTTTTCGACAATTGAAGCTGAAGCTTTTGTATGTGGCAGGCGTGCAACATCTATGAATGTTCTATATTACTTGACGCCAGCGTTGCCGTTCACTGGGAATGAAACTGCAAAAAGCAGCTAGTTACATGACATATAACTTATGTATATGGCGATGTTATGTCATTTTATGAGGCAAACTTCGTTCCACCCGTTCAGTTTGTATGGGAATCATTAAAATATTATTTTCCCTACAATTTTCCCAGTTTTTCTCTTAATAAGAACCTTGTCCTGGCAATAACTAACACAGTACAAAAAGAATTAGCCAAATCGGTCCAGTCATTCGGAAGTTATGCGCTTACCAACACATTTAGCGATTTATTTTTATATTATAGATATCGAAAATTCTCGTTTTTTATAGTTTGAAAGCTTTCTTGATCGAGATTCTTAGCTATAGTTTGTGGAGATCTGTCCAGGCGTTCATGGTCATCAGCTCATTTGCAGCTCTTACGTAAGGATATTAGACGCGCTAAGGATGTTTCTTTCACTTTTAAGCATATGTGAGATGTAATAGACCTATCACTAACGAAAAGAAAGAAAGAAAGTAGAAAGTATCTTCACGCCCATATCCCCGAAGAGGTAGGCAGAGGCACAACCAGGGTACCCACGATTAGCCGAAGATACTAAGGCCCACAATGTGATAGGTGGCAAGCCTATCGCCAACCGGGCACATATCCTATCCCGAGCAACATTTTTTTTATAACAAATTTAGAAAAACCCAATTTCCCATTTGTTGCCCGACCCGAGATTCGAACCCGAGACCTCATGCAGTCAAGTCCAACAACTGAACCGCTAGACCACAGAGGCGATAAACGAATGCTGAGAAAACAGAGCTGTTCATATTTTCTGATGACGAGGACTTGATGACAATGATCTGACGAGCTGAGAGGTGGCTAATCGATCCAAGTTTCAAAAGTTACAATATTCTTCTTTGTCATCTTTCCTATCATATAAAGCACAAACTTGGACACTGACGTGATTGAGATGGTAAGGAGGAGTAAGTAATAGGAGACGTCACCCTGGAATGTATACCCTGCTAAAAGCAAATAAAGATGATTGATTGATTGATTGAATGCCTACTAGTAAAACCATCCAGTTTGAACTCATTCGACTCTGCTTAACTAGATCTATAAATATTTTCTGAGAATTTGATGAATAGGACAAGATGAATTAAATAAAAGACATCAAAGAAGTGAGGTGTTGTACGTTTGACTTCTTTGCGAATTGCGTATGTATGTGTGTTTATTTGTGGTTATTGTTGGCTACCTTACATAGGTATAAGTTTTGTCGGGGGTTCATTGAAAATTTTGAGATTGTTAAAGGAACTTGCGATATATGCCTTAGATAACTAACAGAGAATGCGTGTATCAGGTTCGATTTCCAGGCATTTCGCCCGAATATAGGAACTGTATGCCAGCTACTGTGGGACCAAGTAGTACATTCTTACTATAATATTATTATCTCATTAGTCAATTAGGTTTAAATAATTACTTATAAAGTGCACGTGAACGACCGCAAGTGAGCACTCGCCTGTTTTGTGGCGACGGTGGCGGTGGCGACGGTGACGGTGCATTATAAATAACGAGATCTCAAATGAACTCACGACTCTCCGATCGCCCTCGAGCATGAACATCTACCGACTACTTTATGATTGAAAAACACAAATTATTACATATTATTTAAAGAATAACATTATTAAGCTTTCAACTTGTTCAAGAAGATTCATCAATTCCTTACTAAAATAATAAATAATAAATATCCCTGGACTAGTCACACAAATTGAATCTAACCCCAAAGTAAGCAAATTATATGCTTGTGTTATGGGTGTTAGTCAACGATATAATACATAGAAATACTTAAATAGATACCAGAATAAATTTAATAAACACCCAGACCCGGAAATGCAGACATCTAAATGTTCATCACACAAATGCCTGCCCCCGTCGGGAATCGAACCCGACCCTCGCAATTCGTCGATGCAGTTAGGCGAGTACGCTAGCCACTCGACCAACGAGGCGGTCAAAACCAACCAAAAAAAGCAACCAACATCACACAAGTACTTTGAAATTAAGCATTATGAATACCTACGTCTGAAATAATTTATAGCTAGCTGCATAAAGAACAGTCTCCGAATAATGTATAGGTAGGATAATGTGTGTCTAAGCGATCGGCGGCGTCGGGCGAGTAGTTAACGCACACAGCTCAACTCCACCGATTGAAATGGTCGGTCCAGCGGCAGCAATTCCCGACATGGGCACACTTTTGTGTGAACAAAGAGTCCGTACTTCTGGTCTGGATGTCGATTATATTTTATGTATTCGTTATTTATGTACGTATTTTTGTGTAATACAATCGTTGATAACTTTCGAAAACGATCATTTAGCTAGGTAATTTGTTTACTTTAACCATATATGAGTTAGGTATCAAGAGACAAAATGCGGTGCGTGACTAGTACTAAGGTCTTTTTTTATAAATTCATCCGTGATTTCGTTTGTCTTCGCGCAGACTTCCCGGTAAGTTACACATGAATCGTTTTATTTTTGTTCAAACTACACTACTTAACACTTCAAGTTAATTTCATTTTCTAATTTTAAAAAGCTTAGATACCTAATTCGTGGTGGTGTCATTGCCACCAAGCCTAAATCTGAAGATGGACTCCCAGAGAAATCTAATAGGTAAAATACCTACAAAATTTTTGTATATATGTAACTTAGATGACTTACCTACATATCGTCCTACCTACTTATTGAAACTGAAGGCGGTTTTTGTGGTTTTACGGAACTTAAATTCTAGTAAATATTGTCCACTGTACCTACCTACCTACTGCACTATCCTTTTGTTAATGTTTAATAATTAATGTTAACGTTTTGTGTGCAATAAGATATACATACCTACCCAATTACCTACCTACTTAAAAAGCAAGAAGTAAATAAAATATTTTTTTGTTGTATTTATAGGTAGGTTAGAACTGTTAACAAGACATAAAAAGTAAACTAAAATAATAAATTGTATAAAACTAAAAAAGGAAACTTGCATAAAGCATATACCTGCCTACTTACCTATGTAGGTACCTAGGTAGGAAACCAACATAGACCTGAAGAGCTTTTGCTTACCTAGTAAACGAACGGACTCATTTCTGGAACTAGGACCAACCTACCTATAACCTCTTACTTCCTATCTTTAGATTTAGTCTGTTATTTATTTATGCATGCTTATACCTAAGTAGGTAGGTAATGGTTTTGTTTAATTACGCCTCGTCGACTGGATCGATTACGGCAAAATTTGGAGCATGGATTAGGAATTTGGTAACTAGCTAATTTTTTTGTTGGTAAATTTGGTAAATAGGTAAAGCATCGTAATGAAGTACAGCTCTCCTAATGAGAGATAACCAGAGAGCCTGTACATACCTACCTACCTACCTAGCTTAGATTTTATTTAAGGGCGCGTCGGTGTCTGTACCTAGTCGGATTGTTAAGGTTAATTGCTGGAACGAGTCTACTTGCTGACCTAGCCTCTAGAATAGGTACGGCAGTGAATTCCTACTAGCGACAGTGTGGTGAGTTTTTTATTTAATAATAATAATAAGGGCTACCTAGGGATATTTCATAGGAAACCATTCTGTTTAAGTTCTTTGTTTAATTTCTCAAAAAACATAAATTATCGCAAACAATTTACAAGTTTAATTCACTAAATCACAAATGTAGTGAAATAAGGTTGTTGTACCCACTACATAATATCTACCATAAACATTTGAAGCTAACCACAAACTTGACGCTTTTTAAAGCGCTTCCCAAATTTGCATACCTACCTATTTTCGGATTGGTTCGTTCACATGGTTCACATTTTGTTTATATATCTCAACATCTGAAGTTGACGTCACAGTATTGTGCATTCAGCACTCTCCAACCCAAGGTCATTGCCTTCGGTACATATCGCGGCACTATCTGCTTTTGTAACGTTAAATTATAGCTTTTGTTTCAATACCGCAACATCATTGTTGCTACAATAGGTAGGTAAATATATACCATTCTTACAAACACACATGGTCACGCTGTAACATTTTTGAAACCTACAAAATACTCTTAAAATACCTTATACATAGACTAGACTATTAGTTACACTTTGTATACCTACATTAAGATAGGAATATTAACCTCAAAGCAAAGCATCTTTCCTTACATTTTGTAAAATTGTATGAAATATAGGTAATTCACTTATGTTCTCACTAGATAATATTGATTTTAGAAATGTCAAGTGCTTATCCCTTTATTTAGAATCGAAATAGACGTGAGGGCTCGCCAGTCGGGAGGGAACCTGCGAGGGTGTAACGATAACTTCTATATACCTACAAGCAGCAGACTACGCACAGGCCCGCGACAATCGATTCCAACCCGGCTCGGGGCTCCCCAGCCGTCGCGCCTGTTTTTTCCCCGGCACACAATGCAATCCCGCAAAATAGATAAAAAACATACCTGTTTACACTTCAGCAAGCACTCCTAAGAAAACGTAGTCGCGTAGATCGCGAAAAAACACTAATACACTATAGTCAAGAAATTATGACCCGTTCGAAGCGATTATAACACAAACTTATGTTAACTTTACACAATCCTTCGATGCTTATTATAAGTTATTTCGTATACACCGGCTAATCCGGAGTATTTATTTGTTGGAATTAAATTAAGAGGAACAAAAATGTAACCCCTACAACCGCTCGCGACGGACTAACCGGAATGAATATGGCGTCGATCGGCCGCTTGAGATGAGCGGAATGAATGCAGCTACGTTTAGCCCGTTACTGCGGGAACCAATCGGCACGATGCCATCTCATAACTAGTGACCAATGAGCGTGCGCTATGTGATTCACATTTTGCCGGTGAAAGTTTAAAGTGTCTGTCCTAAACATTTGATCTGACACTAATTCGAGAAATTTTGATAAATAATTCATAAATATTTTCGGTTGCTTTTATTTCAATAATAACTATAACTGACCTACTTAGTCAATGAATTTTTGAATTACCTTACTAATCGTGTTATCAATGTGACAGGGTTTATTAATTTGACTATATTATGTACCTTACCTAATTAATGCAAACGTCGAAGTTTCGAATGCAAAGTTCAACAAAGCTTTGGGTAGTAACTATGATACAAAAACTAAAATAGGATTATAATTAGTTTTGTAATTTAAATTAATTTTGGATTAAAAACGCACGATACCTATTTCAAGAACATTTTAGAGCTATATTAAGTAGGTAATAAAATGGGTATTAAAGTAGATACGTAGGTATCTAAATAAAATTTATCTAGGTAGGTACTTAAACTTTAAATAAATTATTATTATTTGTGTCTTCATATTTAACTAGCCCGATGAACTTCGTAACGTTTGAACGCTAATAACAGTTTGTGTAGGAAAACTTAAAGGGATGACCATCCCATCCATCCCATCCATTCCATCGACATCATCACCTTGGTCCCGGTCCCGGTTTCTCCTTAAGCGAAGGGACCCAGATTGCACTTTCCTACTTTCGTCTCTACCTTGCATGGTCTTCGGCATCCTTGACAGTGAGTATTCGCAGCATATGCGTTTTTGTGACATGTAGTGGTTTATGTCATTCAAGTAATGGCCACGCTACACTACAGCACAAATAGGTCTTTTACAAGTTTTGTAGACCTGTCTGTTCAGCTTGAGCGGTATTTTGGAAGCACACATGAACACTGGTCAGTACACACCACTTAGCCCTAGCCGCATTGACTCACAGACTGGGATGATTTGGTCAATGACACCAAACGTACCTATGAATCAGATCATGGAACTTAAACTGACCTGTACGCTTGGCCATATCTTCACCTTTTTGAACAGGCGTGGGATTCTCGGGTTTACGTGCTGTGTACAAAAATTTTAAATATCTCGTTTGAAGGTTTTAAATATCACGCAGGGGCATATGGGTTAAAGAGAATATAGTACAGCAATGAGAAAATATGACAATTCCGGCGAAAAATCCATTTTCGCTATCCAGTTGCCTATCCATTTTTTTTCGTGGTACTTAACCGTAGTACGAAATTCAAAAACGTGATCATATTTACATAGCTATTCTTATTAAACCTAATACCTACATAGATTTTGAAGACGCTCAAACGTCAGCATGATCGATAGAAGTAAGGAAAGTATTTTCCCCGGGTTGGTCCTTTGTAGAATAGACCATTTGTCTTCTTGCCAGGCAGCTTGTAAAAGACGAGGGTAGGCTCACCGTCACAAGCACAGTAATATCTGACTAGGTGGTACAGTTTCGTAGCGACTCGCCCGGACTTTTACCACTGCCTTACCTATTCCTGCCGCAAAAACGTCAGTGCTTGCCGCCGACGTGTTCTGGTCCGGAGGATAAGGTAGCTGGTAAACTTACTTCTGCGCGAGGCCTAACATCCCGGCTTAAGGTTGGCAATGCACCATTATCACCTTTGGTATCTCTAGGCGGCGTGAATGTCTTACCATCAAGAAATCTGTCTACTTGTTTGCCTTCCAATATCATAAAAAAAAGTTTCCTACCTAATGTTTCAAGAACAACAACGACTTTAGCCGCATCACCATTTTCGACAGATATATGGATGAAGCAGCTGCATCTTTAAGCTTTTGATGTATCGGTTTCTCCCCCTCACGTATTTCTAGAGACTTCGACTTTTTGTTTTTTTATTTATTATAAGCAAATATTAAGTTTTTTTTTATTTATGTTACCTTATAAAGGAATGAGTTTTCTGTATTTTACTATTGTTAGGTACTTATACTGTGTACTTGGAATAAATTAGGGAAGTGCCTCTGCACTTCAAACAATAATTTATTCCAAGTAATCTACGTGTACCTAAACTTATTACAAATCTACCACAATAATCACAATACAAACAAAATAAACTATGTATTTACAAAAAAAACTGTTTAGTTGTTTATGTAAAATATTAATTGCCTATGTATTAATAGTAGAAAAAAAACAGCAATTCCACATTTATACGACACTCAGACTTAGGTATATATCGACCAATACTGGCAAGTTTGTTATATTTTGTACTAAGAAATCAAGATAAGACAATGCTTTTTCACTAAGTTTTTTTTATATATATAAGAGGAGGCAAACGAGCAAGTGGGTCACCTGATGGAAAGTGATCACCGCCGCCCACGGGCATCCGCAACACCAGGAGTATCACAAATGCGTTGCCGACCTTTAAGGAATGAGTACGCTCTTTTCTTGAAGGTCCCCAAGTCATAATTGTTTGGGAATACCGCCCTCGGTAACTGATTCCACAAAGAATTTGTGCGAGGTAAGAAATGTGCGGAAAGTAACACTTTGAAAAAGTATGGACAGATAAATTATGTAAATGAACAATAATAATAAATACTCAATTAGTGAAAATGCAGACTTAAAAACAATACAATTACTATAATATGCTCCCTACACATTACTACTGTGACTAGAAAAACTATAAATAGGTAGCAGGTGTAACACATGTATTTACACACACTTGTAAAGACGGTTTAAAAGAGGAAAGTAGAAGCCTATGTGCCTCTGGCGCTGGAGAGTAACTACTACATATTGCAGCCTCAAAATGTACTGGTTCATTTTTATCCGCAAGCGTCCCGTCGAAGCTTGTTGGTTTGGCTGAATCACCTGTTTCACTATCCTTGCAGGAAGAATGTTCAGATAGATTGTCTGGATATATATTAGGGGATTCACTATCACTATGAACTACTTGTGTCATTTTCTCACTTTCCGGTGGGTATGTACGTGTTGTAATCTGTAAATCAAGGAGCAGGAATATGTTTAATGGGCGCATGTTTATTGTAGAGGTCGATTAGGAACTTATTGAAACGTTCAATCTCGGCGTCGACAGATGTTTTTATAAATATAAATTCTAGTGTTTTGTATTTTTGTACTTCTTTCAAGTTGCAATGTTCAAAATATTGCAGTACATTTTTTTGTGTATGGAGACATGTAGTCTGCAAAATGATCTAGGCCCGAACATAGGTTCTGTTTTGTTCCCCTACTTCCGTTAGTTTGTTGAAGGATGGACTGTCACAGTCTACTTGTCAGGCAACTTTGCGATGAAGTCATATTCACCGTAACAGGAAAATCTCAAAAGTTTTACAGTTGAACCTGCAACACAATAAAATATTCTATAGCAACAAACGTAAGCTGATGGATCCGAGGGCTCCATACCAAGTTAATTAGACCCAGAAAACGGACCACGGACAAGTAGCGGTAGATAAAGCTGGCATGGCGGCGGTAAAATTAACATCGTTAAAATTTCGAAATAAACGGATTTTCTGGTCTACAAAAATCAGGACTCCTGTTGACGTTGACTAATTAATTGAAACTAGTAGTCGCCCATTGGTCGAAAGTCGGGCTCCTGGATGCTGGCACCCCTAAGTTGGAATTTTGACATTTTTTTGTTTTAAATAGTTGGTCAGTAATTGGTCATAAATGGTCAGTACATTTCCGAATTTGGTCAAGTTTGGTTTTTCTGAAAATGGAAAAATAAAATTTCAAGGTCAATACATAACTTTTGGCGCCCCTGTGCAAGTGCAACCACTTACAAAAAAGATTAGTATTACATATAATTGGTCACTAAAAGGACATAATTGGTCAGTAGATTGGTCAGAGAAAATTACCCTACTTATTTTAAAACCTCAATATTTAGAAATAATGACCTTTTCTGCATCATAAATATACTGACCAATTATGACCAAATAATGACCAATTATTTGGGTTAATTATTGGGTCGCTATACGGAGTTGAGGGTGCTAAACTCCATTTGTGGCCTTGAAATTACTTAGACTACGAATATCTATGCAACAGAGCCTGACCAAATTCTGAAATCTACTGACCAATTATGACTTTTTATTGACCAATTGTATGTAATACTAATCTTTTTTGTATGTGCAACCAGGGATGCCAAAAGTTATGTATTGATCTTGAAATTTAATATTTTCATTTTCAGAAAAATCAAACTTGACCAAATTCGGAAATGTACTGACCATTTAACCAATTACTGACCAATTATTTAGGACAAAAAAAATGACAGAATTCCAACTTAGGGATGCCAGCATCCAGGAGCCCGAAAGTCGACCGTAATAAATTTTAATATCTTGTTGATGATCTGTGATTTTTTATCGGTATCATCAATATATTTGTTTGTGTGTTTGTCAAATTCATGGCAGTGTGGGTAATATATTATTTATTGATTTAATATACTTTATAAGCATTGTGATAGAAAATTAGCATTCTGCACTTCTCATATACATATCTCCT
>NJDD01001324.1:11653-29564 GCA_002245505.1 Calephelis nemesis
CGGCGAGCCTATGCTCGCCTTTTACGAGCTGCCTTTCTACAAAGGAGCCCGGACCAACACGGGGAATTTACATTATTTAAATGAGTTTGTTTTTCAGTTAGCATTAAGTTTATGTAAACTTTGTAATTTATAAAATTTGCTTTTAAAGTAAAAATTTAGTCAAACATTGATCGAAGTTTCAGAAAGGCATTTTTTGTGCTGTAGCAAAATAAATTTAAAATACAAGTTAGGTACACGATAAAATATTATCCCTAAAACCTTACCACAACCTTACGTAACCAGAAGACAAACGACTGCAGATCAATACTTTTCTTACCTGAAACAACAAAAATCAAAAATATAATACACATTTTTAATATACGTTTTAAAATAATAAATTCATATTGTAGTTTACTTAAAAGTTACTTATGAATACGATACGATACAAATATTTTGTCTGTTTGTTCAAGCATCACAGGCTATAATGATATACGGGCTTTGATGATACGAGTATTAGCTCAGTAATATTAAAGAATGTTGAAAATTGTAAAATCTAAACCACTTTGCCATATAATCAAACGTTTTTTGAAGGGAAATATCCCGAACGTTTGAAAAAATCAATTGTAAAGCCTTTGTTTATAAAAAGAGGATACTTCTGATATGATCTATTATAGACCTGTTCCATCAGTTCCAGTTATAACTAAGATATTCGAGAAAATAATGTATGTATGTATAGTTTATACTACTTACTTATATATTTTAACATATTATTAGGATTTAGGAAAGGTAGATCTACATTATTTGCACGTTTTAACTTGGTAAAAATTTTCCACTTCCTGTATTTTTGGATATAGGTAAAGCATTTGATTTTGTTAAACATAAAGTTTTGTTAGCAAAACTAGCAAAATATGGCATTAGAGTTAAATCATTAGAGTGATTAAGAAGCTATATACAAAATAGAAAATAGTGTGTTGAAATATTAAGAATATTTGGGAACCGTGAAAAAGTCTATACCTCAAATTATCTCTTTAATACATGTGGCGTACCACAAGGTAGTGTTTTGGGGCCATTACTTTTTTAATTTATATAAATGTTGTCCCGTGTTGGTCCGGGCTCTTTTGCAGAATAGACCATCTGCCTTCTTGCCAGGCAGCTCGTTAAAAGCGAGCATAGGCTTACCGTCACTAACAACGTAACATCTGACTAGGTGGTAGAGTTTCGCAGCGACTCACCCGGATTGGTACCACCGCCTTACCTATTCCTGCCGCCATAACGTCATGACGTGTTCCGGTTTGGAGGGTTAGGTAACCGGTAAACTTACTTTCGCTCGAGGCCTAACATCTCGACCTCAACGCAACGCAACGCAACGCGTTGCGGTTGGCAACGCACCATTATCACCTTTGGTGTCTCTAGGCGGCGTGAATTTCTTACCATCAGGAAATCCGCCTGCTTGTTTGCCTTCCTATAACATAAAAAAATGATCCTTCTGACAATTCTCCTTCTCATCAAAGTAAAAGCAAACTTGACTTAAAAAAGGAAACATCTGAAACCATATCCAAAGCCTCCGCGTGGCTTAATGATGATAAAAATCTTGATCTTAAAATAAACCTTACCAAGACAAAATTAGTAGAATTTCAAGCACATTACATATTAGGAAACTAAAAAGTTAGGTGTTTTTTTGTAACTATGTAAATATTGAGAATGTAGATTTTACTAACTTTTTAGGCATTCAAATTGCTAAATTTTGTAATTGAAAATATCATATTGACTCTCTTTATATTAAATTGATAGATTTGTGTATATTTTGAGAAAATAAGATAGTTGGCGGGCTTAAACGCATCTATTTTAGCCTATCATGGATATATTTTTTAGTTCTATTCTATAGTTGATTTGATTAGAATCTTTAGAGTTCAAAAAAGTGTATATGAGCGAAATATGTAGTGTTTATTAGGTGCAGTCTTGTAAACCACTTTTTTAAATATCTTAATATTTTACCTTTACCTTGCTTCTATATATAGGCTGTATGTATATTCGTAAAAAACATCATCTGTTTAAAACAAACGCTGAAATTTAAGGAGAAACTCTTGACTGGCTAGGTTTAAAACGGTTGCTGCTTATGGTGGTTAAGGTTAAACCTAATCGCATTTTACAAATTTAGTTAAAACATTTTGGCATCATATGATATAACTCTAACTAATAAATTTGTATACATTAAAAAATATTAGCAACCACAATGTGGTAGAACATGCTGGTATAAACAAATATTTTTACTAAGCCAACATGGATGTGATTTCCACGAGTTACTCAAAGTATAAGCCATAAGTGGTTTGTTCGAATTATAAAAAAATTTCAGTACTTGAAATTAAGTATAAAAGTTAGCAAAAATGTCACAAAAGATAAAAAACTGTATCTGAGAAAATTAAAACTTGCAAATTATAGACCGTAGACACAGATTAATCGCCTGTGTGGTCTAGCGGTTCTGGTGTTCCACTTGACTGCATGAGGTCCCGGGTTCGAATACTGGGTCGGGCAACAAAAGAAAATTTGGGTTGGGTTTTCCAATTTTCTAATAAGAAAAAAAATGTTGCTCGGGATTGGATATGTGCCCGGTTGGCGATAGGCTTGCCACCTATCACATTGTGGGACTTAGTGTCTTCGGCTAGTCGAGAATGCCCTGGTTATGCCTCTGCCTACCTCTTCGGGATATGGGCGTGAAGATACTTTTTATAGACACAGATTTCTCGAGATGTTAATATACGCAACTGTCAAGACGGGTATTAGCAGCGATACAAAACTGAATTATTGAGTGAATTTTCCGACAGTACCATAATGGAGGGAACGATATAAATTAATACAATAACACTCGAGGAATGTTTTCGCAACTGTCAACTATACTTAATGTCATGGTTTAGGATGTTTGCGGTGACGCGTCTCTTAATGACAAACCTAAGAATATTTCCTGTAGCACATTATCCATTGAACACTCAGTATGATATATTGAGATGATATTTTTTTCAGTTTGATTTTCAGAATTATTCGTGTAATTTTTATTAATTATTACTGTAACTTTCGTAGTTACATTAACTAGTTGGTCGAATTTCGACCACAGTAAATTTTAATATCTTTTTGATAAAAACGCCATCTTCATTTCTCAAGGAAAACTACTAAACTTTATGAATAGTTAGTGCGCTATCTGTGATCTTTTATCGTTATCATCAATATATTTGTTTGTGAGATTTTTATTTATTGATTTAATGTACTTTATAAGCATTATTATTGAAAAATATTAGCGTTTTGCACTTCTCCTACACATAAACTATAAGTGTGCCAAATTTTATGCTCCTGCGTCCGCACAATTTTCGTAGAAAGGGGTCCAAAGTTTTGATATTACGTATTAATATATAAAGTAATATCACCTTAAATACTAAAATAATAACCACGTCGATTCTTCTTAGATTTCAAAACTGAAAGTCTATAATCGGATTCCAATTATAACGGCTATGTATCTCTAAATGTCTAATTTTGTAAATATGCTGTAGAGTTTTGATGTTGGACAAATAAGATAACATACATGTGATAAGTTTACCGAATAAGGTAGTGAAAATATACCTTTATTTAGTAAATGATTCACAACTTATAGTTTATTTACTTAATAATTAATAATTATAATGAAACACATATATTTTACTACTCGGCTACCTTACCCTCCGGACTGAAACATGCCATTGCCGTTATAGCAAAAGAAACAGGTAAGGCGATGGATCCCTATTCGGTCAAGTTGCTGCACAGCACTCTATGACTAGTGGTAACCGGTACTGTTACACAAGAGACTTAAGATCTCTGATAAGCAATTGAACCCTAACCTTTTTTATGTCTACCGAAAATGTGCAATTTTAAACGAAAGCGGATCTGTCTGCTTTCATTTACTGTAACACACAGGCCATCTGCAGCATCAGTCCACCTTCAGAACAGGAAACTGACTAATTATTGATTTTTTATGGCAAAAAGATACTTGATTTATCTTGAGTAACTTTTTATTTTATAACAATAATTAAATATAAATTTCTTTAAAAAATGTGTATAAACATTACGTTATATTAAATATAACGAAAATGTCACGCACTTTGTAAAATAGTACGTGTCGTATCGGCTTTTGGAATTATTGACAAAATAAGTGAAATACTTTAGCAACCTCTTATAAAAACGAATTATTATCAGCTACATGTATTGTCTACAAAAAGATCACATTTCATTTTAAACTTAAATCGCCACGTATTGTTATTATTTTTTAATTACTTATATATACGGGATATTCGGATATTTCAGTCTAATTGCAAAGGCTGCCGTGAGCACGGTAAATAATAAAATAAAAATATATTATGAGTATCCCGTATTAATAATTACAAAATTTTTAATAACACATTCGTTCGCTTTTTCAAGGAATTGAAATATTTTTTTTATTACGTGGTCAAATAAATTAATAAAATCTCCTCCGTTCTGAGGCTATTTGTCTTCCTTACCATCCGTACTTGTGTTCAAATTAGGGCAAAAATTAGCCTACATTTACCTCCAATAATATGAGTGTAAACATATATATACTAACAGAAGTCTATTCTTGTATAAAACACTGTCACAGTTGATTAGGTGTTAAGGTAGCAGATAGAGTGGCAATGAGAAATACACGTCGCCAACAGAAGCCAAATACATAGTCAAGCCAAACGAACCATCGTTGTAAAATCTAAAGCTTGGATTTTAAGCCTCGTAAATACGTTCAACCACTAATGAGACAGAAGAAACAGGTTGAAAATATTTTATATTTTCCCATTTATTAAAGAATAGCAGAATAGAAACGCTAATGTGACTATTTCCTGGACGAATAGCACAAATTTATGGAACCCCAAAGTAATTAAATTATATGCATATTCAGAACTCTACTATTTATATTTACTAGTCGCAAACATTGCTCTCAGGGTCTATGTGAAATACTATAATGTCCTACTTTTATTTCAATGCAGGTATACCTACTAAAGAAGCATTGTATAACAAACAAATCCATTTGATAGTCAGTAGTGTGAATGCCCCAATCTGTCATTGCCAGCTTTGGCATTTGAATTTTCAATTTGAGGAGTCGGTCACGGGTTAGCGGTGACTGTCATACCATTAGCATATGGTAAAAAACTGACGCCCACACGTAACTTACGGATGAGTGGTGTCATAGAAAGGATTGGAATTTCTGTCGATAACGGTTTATTAAAAGGTATATTAACATAATTTTAAGCAATATTTCAAATTTCGCATGCCAGTTAGGTATTCGACAAAACTGGTTCCACATTAAAATTAACATTTTTGACAAGTTGATTTAAAAACATTTTTGACGTATAATTTAATTAAAATTAGCTTCATTAAACATTTGACAGTTTTCTCTATTTCAATTAATTTAAAAACGAAGAAATGCACAGATTTGTGAAGGTAAAATGCATGCAAAGTCTAACTAGGAAACTAGTATAGTCTTTGGAGGATTATTGGCCACAACAGTTACAATGCTTACGCGGAATTTGCAAAATAAAGGCTTATTTTACATCTGATATAGGTAATGGTTTTCCGCAAAGTAACGCCTGATTCAATAAAATGTCTGAAATTAGCCGACTTCACAGACAAATTTATCGAATTGGTCTCTTCGCCTTTTTTTTCTGCCAATATGCCAAATGCCAACCAAACCGTCTAATAATAAGGCTTTTTTAACGCACCATTACCACGTCTCTAAATGCGACGAGTTTTAACGTCAGTAAATCTGTCTGCTTTTTGCTTTCTATTCTAATATTACTATAAAAAATCACTTGTTTATCAACGTATGTTTAAACAACGATAGCATCTCACAGGCAAAACTGCGTGTATCTGCTAGACTTAGACAACATAAACGACAAGCACAACATGTATTTCCTTAACATTTCGTTACTAATTGTAACAGGAAAGGCTCAGAAACTCAGTTATCTGTTTCCTTAGCGCTGTGATGAATATTCAGTGATCAGTGGGAGGAGAAACATGCAACGTGCACTACACATACATACATACATCCATGCATACAGTAGCGCGGTAACGATGATATACACCCGCCGACTTCCCGAGAACTGCTTTAAATTATTTTCAGAGGACTACTTTTTGTGGTACCAAGTATAAGCTTTTAGATATTTAATGTTGTGTAGTGGCTGCTTAGTGATAGCAAAATATATTCTTAGTACTAACTGAATCTAACCCCTTTTTTTTTAAAGACTAATTTGTTGCTAATCTCGCGATTTTATGCAACTTCACCAAGCTTTGTGGGCCGAGCAGAGTGCTCAGCCCGAGACATCATTACTTAAATGCATGGGGCTGTTACCTACAACGCCATCACCAAGGGCTGTCTCCCGGGAGACTGTACCTCGACTTGCTGCTGCGTTCTGGTTACTGGGTGGATTGGAAGGAGGAATATTGGCGGCTCGTTGGCACAAGAGAGGTCTTCGACGCCGAGACCGGAGACGACGATGTCGTGTGATGTACCGAATCTAACCCCAAAAATATGCTTGAGTTATGGGCGTTAATCAATAATGCTAATAATATACAAATACCTAGAAAAAAAATATTAACACAAGACACAATAATGACACAAATGTCTGTCCCCGTCGGGAATCGAACCCGAGCCTCAAGGTAGGTAGGCGGTGTAAGGTGTGTACACAAACCCCTCGACCAACGAGTTGGTCAATTTGACCAGAATTCATACCTAGTTATTCAGATAAGATGATGACTAATACTGGTAATTGTAATGTCTTCTCAGTTTACCGACTTAGGTACAAACAAAAGATAGTAATATATGACATGTGTAGTATTGAGTTGTTGACATCCTTGGCACTTGATGAAGCATTTTGTATTTTTTATGTATGAAAAACGCACTGTTTTACTTAATATACAATTACTATTTTGACATGTGTTGCGTGACAGTTGCTGTTACTTTTAAATATATATATAAATAATTAAATAAATAATTCATAGCCTTGTAATAAATAATAAAAAAATAACGAACAATAAAAATTTTATTTCATTTAGTTTCATTACATTTCCTATATTTAGTTTTTATGTTCAAGAAAATATAATATCATAAATATTAATATTAACGTATGAATTTATGTCATACGTTATATTTACGTACTATAAAAATGGTTGATATGACTTGTTTCATTAAATTAGAACAAGTAAAGAGTAGTTTTTTAAATGTTCATCTATACTTTTATAACGGAACAATTAAAATTTGTTTCCATAAATTAAAATAGGCTATAATTCTTATTTATAGGATGTATGACGAATACATTTAGTAATTATGCTTTAGTGACTACTAACATGTAATAAGAAATAAAAAAGTTTTAAAAATTAATAACATTGTCCCCCTGTTCGCAAACATTTAAAAATGCAACGGTTACCTAAACCTCATATTTTAATTTCACGAAATATTTATTATCGCTAGATCGCCACCGCTTTCATTTTAGACCTCAAACACGCAGCATCCCGCGAGAAAAATAATAATACGAAATGCAATTATGCTTGAAACCTCGCGTGAGTGGAGTCGAATTAAAAAAGTATATTTACATGCATACATACATACATTACACGACGGAAGCGCTGATGTACTAGCATCAAGTTAATGGCCTGGGTTCAGTACGCGACGAGACGACATGCTGGCAAATGACTGTGAATGAAGTTCTCTTTGGCATTTTTAAAACATAAATCCTTGTTTGAAGTAAAAAAAAATAAAAATTATTACAACTAGCTATGGGATACGAAATAAAACGTGGTCATGAGGAACCGATGCACTGTACGTTAAAGATAAGTATGATGATATCTCCAGATTTTGTACTGCCAGGGGTGCATAAAACTTGTATTTAATAGGTATCTATTAAGTGTCTTTAGGCCTATATTCCCGAAGTGGTAAGCAGAGGCACAACCAGTACGCCCACGACTTGCCAAAGACACTACCCACAATGTGGTGGCAAGCCTATCGCCAACCGGGCATATTATAATCCTGTGCAACGTTTTTTTAATTAGGAAATCGAAAATACGCATTTTCTGTAAATTTCTTAAATTTAAATAGGTATCTTTATATAAACGAATCATAAAATTTTAACAGAAACATATTTGATAACGGCGATATGTGACAATTTAGGTATGTGCTTAGGCGGACCACTGCAAATGCGCATCCGGATTGGTACCACTAGCTTTTTCCACTTTTATTGTGATAACGGTGGTCCATTATTCCGTGGTTTCGTTAGAAAGTCGTTAGAAAAAGGCAAAGTAAAGTAAATTTCTAAATTTGACAACGCACAATTAAATTTAGTGTCTATAGGAGTCGTTTCTGATCATTAGGTAAACCGCCAGCTTGTTCGCCGTCCTGAATAAAAAACATCACTACCTATTAATAACGGCCATTGATCCTGTTAATTCATTACCGACAAACCTGTTCGGTAATTAATTTACATATGGTGGCTCCACTCCGCGCCAGAATTTGTCCGTTTACACTTTAATTGTCTATAATTAAGATAAAAGCCTCAACACTGCTCCGAATCTCGGAACCAAAGTTGATATGTGACACAACATTTTAAAAGTAATAACCCAACTTAGTGGAATAAATATGTCGATATATCTTAATTTAATTAATTTCCCCTTGCTCTCGGTTGACACTCTTTCCTTTTTATTTCTTGATAACTTCATTGGTAAGGTCCGAGATCCGAATCCACCGGCCACCACCGTGTCTCGGTTTCTAAAGTAGAGGTCTGTCACATGAAAAAAAAGGGTCATAGCCCGGTGAAGTTATAAAAACCTCGTTAGCAACATATTAGCCAATTCGAAAATAATTAAAAAAGATGTTCGTTTTTTTTAGATTAGAGTAATTATTAAATTTGATATTGTACTAGTCAACCTAGCGAACCTTTCCTCCGACATTGGCTACTACTTACTTATAATTTGTATGGAAAAAAATAGAATGTGTTTTCTAATTCCCTAGCAGTTTTTCCCTTTTTTACCACTTAAACCTTCCATAACTTTCAAGAACGTTTTAAAACCAAAATTAACAAAATATGTCCAAGCGCTTTGGACTCAAACAGCATTTAATTTTTATTTTAGAATAATTATGGTAAGTGGTATGGTAGGACTAGGTGGTAGAGTTTAGCAGCGACTCGCCCGGATTGATACCACCGCCTTACCTATTCCTGCCGCCATAACGTCTCGACGTGTTCCGGTTCGGAGGGTAAGATAGCCGGTAAACTTACTTTTGCTCGAGGCCTAACATCCCGGTCCCAGGTTGGTAACGCACCATTACCACCTTTGGTGTCTCTAGGCGGCGTGAATTTCTTACCATCAGGAAATCCGTCTGCTTGTTTGCCTTCCAATACCATAAAAAAAATTATATATATTACTCATATTACAAAAAAAGTGTGTGTGTGTCAGCTACGACGCACGATTGCAGTTTACTCCTTACTTAATGTATCTTGCAGCACACATGTCTCTTACAGCAGATTTAGTTATGTTAATTCTTCTTAAATTAGTATCATCGCAGACATTAGAAGTGTATCCAAATAGTCAGTATTTTGATAAAAAGCGACTCCTCCTGCACGGAGACTACGAAGTATCGCGCAGAAGGAAATCCCGAGAATGAGATACGCTGTGTAATGTACTCCATCTCATTCTTTTACACGTTTATGTTTATATATGATATATATGTTTGTCTCTTTCTAGGTAACGCCTCAACTTTTCGTGTTACACTTGATTTTACTCCTCAAAAAATTTCCGTACCGGGCCTTATAACTCAAATCGTTTCTTAAGGAGTAAACTCCAAAAAACTAATTGCAATTGAAGTTAAAGGAAATAGGTGATAGCTATTTGTAGTAGAATATAAGATTTTGGGGTTTTCAAATAAATACTTTGCTTTCTTTAATAGTGAACTAGTATAGCTAATTTTATTTAATTTCCCAAAAAATTCCAAAGCTAAAAGATTAATTAATAATTGAAAAAAGCTTGCCAAATGAAAAAGTAAACGAAAGGCCGAACTTGTTACCGGCCGCCATTGATACTGCACGATAACCTGCATACATTATTTTTATCGTCATTTGGAGCAGGTTATTTACACGCTTAACTGACCACTACGTTAACCATAATTACAGTTTAAAGGTGGACTTTCTTTAAAAAAACGCGTCAATGCCATGTTTTGCCAGTTTATAAATAAAAAAATATATTAGGTACCATGACACACATAATATTGCAAATAAAAGGGCGTCATTGATTTGAATAATATTTAATTTTTTAACCTGACATGACTGAAAACTCAATGACAAACAATACCGACTGTACACAGCGCAAACTTGAAATACTTAACGAATATGCAAAATCACAAATGAAAACTTATTTGACTCATTAATACAACTAATTAATAATGTGTGTTCGTGTGTTTGTCACTGAACTCCTCCTAGACGACTGTACCGATGTTGATGAAACTTTTTGTGTGTGTTCAAGGGAATTCGAGAATGGTTTAAAGTCACAATTTGGTCTCCTAGAAAATGTTTTTTTTAATTAATTTTTTAATAATAAGTAGTTGTTGATTTTGGATAGTTTCACATCGGATCCGACAGACTGCGCTACTGTCGAAACAGTAATGTCAAGCGATACGAAGTTTGCTAGGTCAGCTAGTTTACAATTAGCTTCCCGTTTTAAGTAGCTAAAGATGTAATGAATTACTAAAATTTTAATTACATTACTGTCAAAAAAGATTGCAACTATTAACTTGTTAACGATTCCGTAAGGTATCCTGTACGTTTAATTTTTATCGTCACAGTTATCGTGTAGCAGTTTCTTAACACACCTAACTTACAACTCGGGCGACCATTATTTACGGTTAGCTTAGAATGATTTTATAAATAAAATAAAACAGACTTACAAAAAAATTTAAAAAAATGCTTTTTTAATACAAAAATTTAAGAAGTTTTAAAGATTTTGTGTTAATGGCTTAACAGCTAAACAGTTTAGATATTAGCAAAATTCAAGTGATTTCATGAAATTTATTGTATATTATTTTCTTTCCATATCAATGAAATTAATACTGTGTCATTCAATAATTGAAGATTAATAGTGTTACTAATTAGTAGTATCTAATAGTAACTCAACTATTTGCTGAAAATATATGTTTAACTAAATAAACACATTATTTTATGATAATAAAATAAAAAACAAAACAAAAGCAGATTAAGTTCTTAAAATTGCAAAATCGAAATCTTATACATAATTAAGCCCCGTGAGAATACTGCTTATACCTATAATAGTTTAGCTCAAAAAACACAAGAACAAATCCTTTTTTAATAAATTAAATCACAAAATACTTTAACAAATATTTTTTTTATTTTAAGTAAATAAATATCTCTGGACAAGTTACACAAATTGAATCGAACCCCAAAGTAAGCATGTTATATGCTTGTGTTATGGGTGTTAGTCAACGATACTAATACATTGAAATACTTAAATGGATACCAGAATAAATTTAATAAACACCCAGACCCGGAATATGTAGACATCTAAATGTTTATCACACAAATGCCTGCCCCCGTCGGGAATCGAACTCGAGCCTCGCGGTTGGTCAAAGTAGTTAGGCGTGTACGCTAGCCACTCGCCCAACGAGACGGTTAAGGCGAAATCAAATTCTTTTTTAATTTGTGAAACCTTAAAATAAATCGCAGGAAACATTTGCACTTGAAAGACGATAGATAATGTCCTGCGAAACCATAAAAAATATTTCCCGTTAGTCAATCCAGTGTCACCTGACGTTTCGGACAAGTACGAATCTGTTCAATGTAGATATTCAATATATAATTATTTCTCACAATCATGTTATTAAATAAATTTACAATGGTAGGTAGTAATTTTGTTGCGCACTCACTAAACTAATTTTAAATTATCGCTGTCTTCTTTTAACAAAAGTAACAGAAAGAGACCAAACACTTTCAGTGCTGTCAAATTAGACCGTACACGTCATTGCTACAGACGTTTAATCGATCACTTGAAAAACGTTGATTAAAAACATCACAATTTAACATGTTTGGACTATTCTGACATGTCTTAAACGTTCCATCTCTTTTGTTTAAGTTTCATTTGAAAAGATAGCATGCATCTAAAATAAGTTTGCCAACATTGTCAACTTAAAACCATATTAAAAATACGACTGTAACTCTGTAACTACATAAAAATAATAAATATGCTGCAACGCGTAAGCAGTTTCAGTTTTTACACTGAACAAAGTTTAAAGCGAAGAAAATGATTGTCAAATTATAAAATTTTGAAAATATATTTTATGCTGGATTTTTTAACGTCAAAGGACGATGTCCTATAAAACCACAACAGATGTTCCCCCATCTAGCCGCAACACCACAGTGGTATCTGACCTTCATGGTGGAGGACAAAATTATATGTTTGATTTAAATATCACACTCAAAGGAAGTTTTTTATAAAAGCCACAACGACTCTCCTTATAAGATTTCACATTTTTATATAAAGAAACGAATGTGACGTACTTACAAGTTTTATAACAAACTAGCTGATCCGGCGAACCTCGTATCGCTTGACATTACAAACAGTTAGTTTAAGGAAAAAATTAAAGTTTCGTTTTTCCTGTTTTGGTTAAAATTTTCTCGGATGAGAAAATCTGGAAAAATTTTCACACGATACTTCTACCTGACAGTAACTAGCACAACAAAAAAAAGCTTTAGCAAAATCGGTCTATCCGTTCACGCGTACGCGTTGCCCTGACCAAAGGAAACGGGAATCATTTTTATATATAAAGAAAAAGATTCTCTCGACATATTTTGTTAACGGAATTTGGAGGCAAACAAGTGGATGGATTTCCTGATTGTCAGAAATACACGTCGTCTAGAGACCAAACCAGAACAAGACAGGGGCGAAAATTGACGTTAACGTCCTGGAGTCAGGAACTGTAGGTGTTCGGTATTATACCAGACGAGGCACTGCAGGATTCTACCACATTGTCTTCTTCTTCTTCTTTATAAATATGGCTTTCGATCGCTTTTCACGACTTCTTTGCCAATGTCAAGTAAGTTAATTAGTTCATTCAGTCAGTCATAAGTCACTATGTACAAAGTCACGTCTGGTCAGGGTCTTGAGTAAAGCGGTGGCTTCGTTACTCAAGCTCATCTAGGAGATTGGACGGCAGGGAAGAAATAGACGATATACTAATTTCTTCATGATTATTTCATCTGTGCACTTTCACTGAACAAAATTGATCTGATTCCCACCTAAATTAACCAATTTTACTCAATACGAACACGAAATTCAATAATAATGAAAAAAAAAACACATTGTCTAATAGACTGCAACAACAATCCAAAATTCAATTAATTATTAGAGGTAAGTGTCAAATATTACCGAGTTGGATTTCCGACGGCTGTTGAACTCGCCGTGTTGCTCGGCAACAATACTTTATTTAACTAACAGTAGCTTGTTTAAGTAACTGATTGAAATTCGCAGTAAACTTTGGTAAGTGATTTACCTATTCATTTATTTTATTACTCATTGAACAAAAAATAAATTAAGTGAAAATGTAAATTTAAGTATATAAGCTCTTACTAAAACATATATCTTCCAGTAGAGGATGCTTTTAAGGAATATTAAATAGGTACTTATGTGGACTATCCTAGAATTTCCTAGGATTCCATCATCGTATTAAGATTTGGTGGTGGTGGCAACAGGATCACATCGAAAAAACGCTTTCTCAAATAAAAAAAATGAAATCGGTTTAAAATGATGGAGAAATCGATTAGCATACATAATAAAAATAGGAGTCGACTTTGTAAACTCCTCCTTTATTCAAAGTCGGTTTAAACTTAGTTTAGTGTGTTTCATTTATAAATCAAAGTTCTCTTATCGATTTAAATCGATATTAAGAGCGATTGACATCGTAACCGCACTTAAAACTAGTTCCCGACGGATGTTCGTATTAATCCCATTCTCTGGAGGCTGCAGGATCCTGTTACTCGATCCCACGCACGCCGTCCGTCAGCCTCCCCCGTTTGTAAACAGATCTGACACTTGCCGGGTTATATGACGGCTGTGTACCAGCTAAGTGTTTTGTAAAAGCTTATAATTTTACTAGTTGTTACCCGTGACTTCTTCCTACACTCTAACAGACTTCTAATCAGTGTCCCAAAAACGTCTTCACTTGAGAGAAATTTAAGAGTCACCTAATCGTTTTGGGCTACATTTCTATAGGCAGCATATCGGGAAAGCTTTTGCTTTTGTTAAATCTTTAGTTAGTTTTTTTGTTAGTTTTGTCGCCTCTGTGGTCTAGCGGTTCAGTTTTCGGACTTGACTGCGTGAGGTCCTGGGTTCGAATCCCGGGTCGGGCAACAAAAGGAAATTGGGTTTTTTCCAATTTTCTGATAAAAAGGTGTTGCTCGGGATAGGATATTTACCCGGTTGGCGATAGGCTTGCCACCTACATATTACATTGTGGGACTTGGTGTCTTCGACTAGTCGTGGGTACCCTGGTTGTGCCTTTGCCTACCCCTTCAGGGATATGGGCGTAAATATACTTTTTACTTTTAGTTCTTTTGCTTAATTTTAGGTTATCTTTAAAAACCAGGGAACGGAATACCCATATAAAAAGTTAAACGTTTGAAACGGTTAACCTACGTTTCTGTTACTAATGAAAACGGTTAACAGAAATCGTGATAAACCCACCAGTATCGGTATTGCTTTATCCGGTTTCACATGTAATCAATTAAGGTTAACCCAAACCGTTTTAGTACGGCTCAACTTTATGGGTTAATAGTTATAACTGTTAACCGAATTAAAAACTATACAAATGGACTCAATAGAAAGAGATGACAATAACAAAACCGATCGAGAAACGACTGCGTGCGGACCATTACCTACTGTTCCGTCGTCGCTAAAATATTATAGGGTATGTGTGCCACGCGTATTCGCGTCCACGTTCTAGTTCGCGTCCATTTCGTGGACAACGTTTAAAAAACCCATAAAAATAAGTGTACTAACAAATTAGGGAAATTAAAAGTCGTTTCTACCTATTATACAATATATTAGGAACACACATACACAAACAAAAGAACTGTTCGCATAATTTTTCCTGTTTAAAAAAAATAATTAATCTTAGCTATATAAAAAAAGTTGTGTAAATATCCATAATTTTAGTATAAAAATAGTGAACCGGCGCGCGTTTTATACGTAATTTTTCAATGTTTTAAGTTTAATTAAAAATTGTGTTTGTTCCTAGGCCTTGAAAATGATTAAAAGAATAAAAATATTGATGATTTTGATTGATTATTTTATGTTTTAGAGTTAAAATGAGGTGAACGCGAACTGGTAGTATACCAATATTACGAATTAGTCAGTTTGCGTCCAGGGTGGACGCAAACTCATCTTTCTATTTCTAACTTGATCCTTTATTTTAATGTAAAGAAATATGTCATAAGGATGGTCTTTGATTTTATTTTTACTATTATTATTATGCTTATTTAAATAGCCAATTTGCGTCCAATTAATTATGGTAATAGTAAAAGATATAGATGTCGAAATTTACCTGGACGCAAACTGGATGGACGGATTATACTATATATCAGTTTGCGTTCACTTGTTAATTTAAATACTAAATCTTACGTAACTGTTTTATAAAATTTAATCAGACAGTTATAGATAGATGGTAGTCGGTAGAGTGCATTGTATCATCCCTTCGGGATTAGTGGCCGACACCGCTCCGGAAGGGAACAAGCGAATTAAACTTTTTCTGCCTTCTTCCACTTATACACAAGCAGCTGTATGATAAATTTGAGAAGTGTGCAACTAGGACACGCACGGTTAGCCTAAGATACTTAGTTCCACAATGCAATAGGTGGCAAACCTATTGCCAACCGGACACATGTTCTATCCCGGATGACGATATTTTCATTAGAAAATGATAAAGATAAAGAGCATTTCAAGAATGAAAGAGGGAACACGATAGGTAATAATAGTTAGGAAAAAAATTGAAGGAAACTAAAAAATTTTTTGAAATGGACGTGCTTGATGTGAAATCTATAAAAAAAAAATTACCAACTAAGTACCTGCAGATCCAACAAAATCTACTAAATATTTTAAAAGGCTGTATTCTAGAATTAAGATATTTTGAATAAAAACAAAAAAATTATATGACCTAGTGGTGAGCTGTCTGACATAAACAATCGATGATGTAAGTTTGGGCTCCAAATCATCTGAGATGCAAAAAGTGACGAACTAATGAATGTTGATTGGAAAGCAAAAGGCGTATCTACATTTGAATACGAAATGAAACCAAAATAGCATATAAAAGAGGTGTAGCCAGAACGTATTCAAGAGTTTTAGTAGATTGATGAGATTCCAGAAGCATGGACTAAAAGTGTAGTGGTTCTCTTTTTCAAGAAAGGTAAAAAACGTTGTTGAAATATTATAGACAACTTCTGAGTCGACTATACATACGTCGATATGTGGATATGTTTGTACGAAAAAGACGCTATGTCGGTCTGATTACAGGATTTGACTTCGAGACTGATCCAGTTGCAGAAAGGTGTAAGACAGGGAGACTTTACTTTTCTGAAACTGTTCACTACACTGAGAAAAACTCGGCATCAATTTCAAGGGCGAGTACATCACTCACACTCGATTTGCAGACGATATTGTGGTCATGGAAGAAGCATAAAACGAGGATAGCCTCAATATGCTTATCGTCTTTTCTGATCCTCTAATTTCTTCCACAAGACCAAAATTAAATGCCCACAAGAGGCCGACATACTTTAAAGAAACAGTTGAACTATTGAAACTTCAGGATCAGGAAGCTCTGACAGAGTTCTTAGACGCTATGTGCTATTGTAGAGCCTCATTCTATACGGATCCTGATGGTGACGAAGTATGAAATAAGTTGACTAGTATTGTTTATGTTAGGTTACGATAAGTTAGCATTTATTTCTGGGTACATATAAATCTTAATTTCATTTAAAATGTAGTTTATAATCTAATACAATAATCATCTTATATTGTTTCTAATAATTTGCATTTTTTTATAATTTATTGACTGATGATGATCACGTTTATCCTTACCTTCATTATAGTAATCCTTCACTAATTGCTAAATTAGCATGTACCCCAAATTATTTTGTTACGTATCCTTTTAACTAGTTAATTCATTAGGGACATAGGTATCAAGTTTTATTAATATGAAATGATTACCTCAATATGATCATTAGCTAAAGTGGACTTGAGGCATTAGACAAGATTACATATTACGTAATTCATAATTACCGTGTCATTTCAAATAAATAGGAAATACCTACGACTTTGTGACTTATTAGAATGTTTTGGTCAAAGGATAAAAATATTATAAATTACACTTGGTATAGTCATATTTAAACACTAAACGTAATATTTTTTTGAAAATTTTGAAGATTTAAAAAAACAATCGCAAGTGATGTCAAAAATTTACAAATAAATATAAAGACATCTCAAATCGCAATATCGCAAACCTTGCGATTACAGATCTTTATTTTTCATGATTTTTTCTTAAATAAATTGTAATTCTTCCATTTGTGCACACAACATCATATGACATTTTATCGAACAGTAATCAACAGTAATGACCAGCAAAAGTCATTTCCAGCAAAAAAAACATTTAAAACATCAAGATCCTATGTCTTTTATAGCCGATTTTCGATCAACCGTGTGCCGCCAGCGCCAAAGTCGCCATTACCGCCGCGCCGCGCATTCGTCATTTCAAATGTTATGGACAAATACCCTTATTTTCCGATTACTATTAACAGAATTCATTAGGTTAACAGATATGTTTCTATTAACCGATCGATAGGCGTATTCATAAACTCAAACATTA
>NJDD01001324.1:33491-49350 GCA_002245505.1 Calephelis nemesis
CGTGACATCTGACTAGGTGGTAGAGTTTCACAGCGACTCGCCCGGATTGGTACCACCGCCTTACCTATTCCTGCCGCCATAACGTCAATGCCTGCTGTTGACGTGTTTCGGTTGGAGGGTAAGGTACCCGGTAAACTGACTTTTGCTCGAGGCCTTACATCGCGGCCTTAGGTTGGCAACGCACCATTAACACCTTTGGTATCTCACAAAGTGACGTGAATTTCTTACCAACATGAAATCTGTCTGCTTGTTTGCCTTCCAATATTATAAAAAAAAGATGAACATTTAGATGTCTGCATTGCCGGGTCTGGGTGTTTATTAAATTTATTTAAGAATTTCTATGTATTACAATCGTTGACTAACACCCATAACACAAGCATATAATATGCTTACTTTGGGGTTAGATTCAATTTGTGTCTCCAGACATATTTATTATTTATTTAGGTATTGAGGTCAGTTTTTCCTTCAATTACATATTATTTTAAACCTTAATAATTATACATCAGGATCATATTTCACATATCATCAATTTTTCAGTTTTTTTGAGTTTTACATGAAGTGAAATGATCTCAGCCGCTTATAACGACACTATAACTATAGTGGCTTCAAAAGTGCTGCCCAAGTGCCAACACCGCCGCCGGAGCAGTAAAAGTCAAAAATGTCTACTAATCCCCTCAGTAGAAGACCGTAATTAAACAACTATCAATGGAAGTGAGCTTGCGCTGGTAAAGTAAAGAGTTAGTCACTGCCATACATGCCATACTGAATGTACTTACATAACTTACTACAGCCGTACACCCGTATTATTCCAGCTAGTTACAGATTCAGCCGACGCAAATTGTACCGTGACACTTTTGTTGTCTACTTCATTGTGAGGACTGGGAACTTTCAAATGCTTGCTAATTTATGAAGCATTGGACGTGGTCTATTTCGGTAAAGCTGTTTCCTGTTAGAAATTGTAACCGAAGTTGAAAATATCCCTCAGGTTCTTGCAGTGTGTACTTGTAGTATCGCTTAAGACATGCGTAAGAGCAATCGGGAAAATTTGATATAATTTGAAATACATTATTAATTCGGTATGTATATACACATACCGTGCCGTATACGGCTGCATACGGAGATGGGTGAAAAACTGTGTCAATATCTAGAATGTTTGAATAGGATGTTTACAAATGTGGAGAAATCCTTTAATAAACTAATTAATATGCGTATTCCAAATTAATTTATAACTCCATTTTTTTTGTTAATAATAAATTATACTAATACAACATTTTGTCATTGTTATAAATAAGAAAAGAGCATGTCGTTTCGGTATCATAAATCTTAACTGAGTGTTTAAAGCTCTTAATTGAAAATAGGAATTTTGTGACAAACACGAGACATACAATTGGTTAAATCATATTAATATTATAAATGCGAAAGTCTGTATGTTTGTTTGTTACTATTTCATACAAAAACTTCTGAAACGATTTACATTAAATTCGGCACACACGGTCACTTGGATTGACACATCGGATAGCTATTATCCCAAAAAAAATTGCTGTGGGACCATTAACCAAACGGACAACAGCTAGTTTTATATAATATTAAATATAACAACATCCTTTGTAGGAATTGTGTTTCGTTTATAAATTATTTTCAAGTTTAAGATATTAGTTATTAAGATATTTAGTTAAGTGGTACACATTTTGATAGTTTTTTAAGGTAAGTATAATCCAAGAATCAAAATTACTGTAATAAATCTTTACTTGGTGACAGGGTCGTCGTTTACAATACGAGTTATACATTTAAGTTACACGTTTAAATTAAAGAAAACACTTGTAAGTAATAAATCACCGCAGTAAAAATATATATTCGTCAATTTAGATTTTCATTAAAGCATCAAATTTTTAAAATCTACAAAGCAATTAAAACCATTTGCAGTCCATTAGCCCACTACCCCAGTATTGAAGCTATACTTAAATTATAGCTTCGGTTAGATGTTAATGGAGAGATTTTTAGTCAAGCAAAAGTGTAAATTATTATTTTTAAATGAAATCGTTTTTAGCTATCATTAGAGTTTATGTCATATTTGATGACAAAATCTCTAAAATAGACAATTACTCACAACTGGTTCAATTCTAATTTCTGATCTGAATCTGTTGCATGAAATTTTAAATATGTCCGTAGCTATAATTATATTCCATATTATATGAAAACGTGTAAATAATCAAAAAGCGATGCTGTTGAGGTTACTGAGGAAAAGTAGTATATTATCGCTGTTATTTAACCGAATTAATAAAACTAGTGGTCACCCGTTGGTCGAACTTCGACCATAATAAATTTTAATATCTTGTTAATAAGAACGCCATCTTCATTTCTTAAAATCAACCACTTTGTTTCCAAACTTTTTAGTGCGCCATCTGTGATCTTTTATCGTTATCATCAAAAAACTTGTTTGTTTGTGTCAAATGCATGGTAGTGTGGGTAATGTTTTATTTATTGATTTAATCTACTTTATAATTTACATTATTATTGAAAAATATTAGCGTTCTGCACTTCTCCTACACACAAACTATAAGTGTGTCAAATTTTCTACTCCTGCGTCAGCGCAGTTTTCTTAAAAAGGGGCCAAAGTTTTGGCATCACGTATTAATATATAAATAAAATAAAAATGAAGTGAATAATCTCTATCTCTCTCTAACTCGTCGGTGTACCCGTGTCTTTACGGCTATCATATTTCTAACACGATATCTGAGCCCTCTAACTGTGTTCAGACTTTACCGTCTTAAGGACACTGCACAATTTAATTCTGCCTTTATTGAGGTCGTCGGTCTTCGGGATGGTGCACTTTCGCAATTAACGACCCGCAGGGTGGTAATTTGGGATGTTTTTTTATGAGACAGCTCGACGATGTCTTAAGTGGGTTTCATTAGTTTTATATAGTCTAACAGTCATTAAAAATAAATTATTCAATTAGTAGTTTCAAATTTCCCGTCTGTGTGTATGTGTTCAGTATGTATAGTAGCAAGCACATTATTCAATCCTTTAAGAGAAGTAAAACTCCAAAAACAGACTCCAACTATTTCATTAGGTATTATTACGTCGCGATCTGTTTATCTTTTTTTTAAACATGATTCTAACATAAATTTTATCAACATCCACCTAGGCATTTCAAAATATTGTAATGCATAAATTATCGTTTATGAATAATATACCACCTCAGAATAATGACCTATCTATCTGGAACAGAACCATCAAAATAAGTTAGTTACTGACCGAGTAATCGTGTAACAAATCTATAGGTACCAAAGGTAGACAAGATCGACGACGACTGGCCAGTTATAAACAAAAAAAAGCTGCATCGAAATCAGTCCATCCGTTCAAAAGCTGTGATGCCACAGACACACACACAGCCACATAAAACATCTAGGGATTGATAAAAAAAACATAAAATCAAAACCTCCTCCTTGAAACCTAATCACATCACACAACTAAAAAATACTGGATTTTAGTACTGCACCTTGTCCACATTTTTACAAGCACTTATGAGTTTTTCGTAAGGAGTATTCAACATGTAGTGTAGATAATCATCTATATATTAATTAATACGTGATGCCAAAACTATGGACCCCTTTTTACGAAAATTGAACGGAAGGAGCATAAAATTTAGCACACTTACAGTATACGTGTAGGAGAAGTACAGAACGTTAATATTTTTCAATAATAGTGCTTATAAAGTACATAAAATCAATAAATGAAACGTTACCCACACTACCATGCATTTAACACACACCAACAAAATATATATTGATGATAATGATTAAAGATCACAGATGGCGCACTAAAAAGTTTGGTAACAAAGTAGTTGGTATTGAGAAATGAAGCGGGCGTTCTTATCAACAAGATATTAAAATTTATTATGGTCGAATTCTGACAAACGGGCGACCACCATATTATATAAAGTTGTGTAGGTATGTCAACTCTCTCCAGCCTTTGTAAAAACCGTCTGCACTGTTAACGCTAGCTGTATTAACTTAAAAATGTTTCATAAAATAGACTAGCAAGATTTTATACAATAAAAAAAACCTGTCCGCTAGAGCTAAAAACAAGCCCATTGAGTTTCTTTAAGCGAATCTTCTCAGTGATAGTACATTATTATATTTATTATAAGCTTCATAATTACAGACTATTTTAAAGAGCGAATAATTTGAATCTTAATTGCCGTACACTACCACCGTTCAAACATATTCTTACACATACACCCGGAGCAACACATTCAGGAAGCACTTACTCCAAAGTACTACTAAATTAAAGACGCTGCACTTAACGATTCTTTTAACTACGGTCTGAGGAAAGTAAATAGAATTAACACCGTTTTCGGTAACCGGGGGATAGGCGCCAGTTACAATAAATCTCCCGTTCGGTTTGAAACGTGGTTAATGTTAGGTGTTGTGTGTTTATAGTTACAACGGATAGTTAAAATAAAAAGATGTGCGCATTCGTAATCTGTATTTGCTTTCGTAGTTTTGATGAATTCTCTACTTTCCAGACATTTCAGATGAGCCAATTGCAGATGTTTATTTACTTCTTACAATCTTTCCGGGCGATCTTCGTACCTCCCGGACTGTGCTAAATGATTTTTTATCATCATAACTAAAAGTGATAGTTATTTTGCTTCTCGAGTTGAATTCTAATTATTAAAAAATGATAGTTATTTTGCTTCTCGAGTTGAATACAATCTCAAATTTTCATGCATTGCATTCAACAAAGTTTGCATTATAATGTGGGTAGTTTTCATATGACTGAAACTTTTATGATGATCATATTTTTAACTTAATACAGTGACTTAAAAAAAACATTTATTGATATAGCAGTCTAGCTTATTTCCTATAAATTATCCCAAAATCAATAAAGCACTATTTATATATATAACATACCATATCATATATATATGTATATACCATAGCCAGGCATATCACTTCAATAAATAGCAATAACACAATAATTTAATATTTAATGATTTAAGAACAGACCAAAGAGATAGTACCAGAGCATTAACCATGTGTTGGTAGAGATTACGTTCGGTAAGTTTCTTGTCAAAATCTATGACACTTTTGGTCTAAAAATGTGTTTCCCTTAGTAACTTATAGAGGCGCTGTTTGAAGTTTTCATACAAATAATGTAGAGTCGGCAGCGAGTATAGTAAACTTGACTAACAGTAAACTCATGGTAAGGGCCCAGGTGATTTAGTTACCTGTTGCGTGCACATTTGTGTCGATTGAAATTGTTTATTTATAATAAAGCTTCATTCAGTAAGTCGTAATAGCAAAGTCGCAGCTCGTAAAAGGCGACCATAGGCTTACCGTCACTAACACCGTGACATCTGACTCGGTGGTAGAAATTCGCAGCTACCGGATACAGCACCCGGATTGGTCCCACCGCTTTACCTATTCCTGCCGCCATAACGTCATGACGTGTTCCGGTTTGGAGAGTAGGGTAACCGGTAAACTTACTTTTGCTCGAGGCCTAACATCCCGGACTCAGGTTGGCAACGCACCATTACCATCTTTGGTGTCTCTAGGCGGCGTGAATTTTTACCATCAGGAAATCCGTCTGCTTGTTTGCCTTCCAATGTCATAAAAAAGTCATTCAAAACACAAGAGCAGCATACCTATTGTTATTTTTTAAATAAAGTAACATTATGTTGTATTAAAAAAAAATGTAAAATCATTTAGTCGATACCCGATTATATCCGTAAAAAATCTTTGGTTGTGTATACCATTACATGCTTAACGTACTTTCTATATTTGAATAGTAAATAAAAAGAAAAACAAACGCAAAGTCAAAAATACGATCATTTTTACTTAAAATTCGCTGTCAATATGGCAACACTTGTCGGGTAAAAGCTTGCACAATGCGCTCTGAATAAAAATAAGTCAAATCCGCCAACATCTTACGTGCGGGTTGCACTGACGGCGCGCCAACTGGGTCGTCTATACACAAATAATACTTTCGAAAAGGTAAAGCCAACCTTTTTACATTTTTCATTTTGAATGGGAACTCCATACCTACATACAACTTTACCTTCACATAAACCAGAAAAATAATAAAGGAATTCTTCATGTGATTTCGAACTTATAAATGCGGTACGTAAGTGTGTAGGTATATAATCCATGACAGCGGGCTTTGCCGAATTGAAGACAGAGAAATATTAAAGAATATAGGGCAACCCATGTACCTCCGAACCGAACTTCTGACACGTGTATGTACTCTACCAAAATTATCATACAATTAATAGTCGTTTCATCACGTCACGGGTGTCATCCGTTTATTACTTCATACTTTTTAATTTGTTCAAGCCAAGTGGAAACAGAAGATACCAAAAGATAATCGCTACATCATAGTAATATGTGGGACATAGCAAAAAACTATTATTTAATTAATTATAGTACATTTTTGACATATGACTATCGCTAGATAAATTTCACAAATTTATCTAACCTCAAAGTAATAGAATTACACCGTGTGGTTTGAGTGTTAGAAAATGATACTATAACACAGAAAAACTAGTAAAAACATAAACACCATTAACAATTTAACAAACACCCAGAAATACAGATATCTATGTTTATCACATAAAAAAAAGAAAAAAAAGGTCTAACAGACGGCTACATGAAAGGGTTATGTTGCGGGGCTCTATACGTACTTACCTATCCTTTTTTTTTTAAACAACAGTTTATTATTTTTATTTATCTGTGTAAGCCGGCCGGTAATTTTAAAATAAAAAAAACAGTAAACATTATCTGACGGCTAATACTAAAAAATTTCAAACAATATACCTACAGTTTAAAATTCAATAAGTACCTAGAGTACAGTAGTATCTAGTACATATTTAAAAAAATAGATACTTCATGTTCCAAAGAAGGTAATGGGATACTTTTTATCCTGCTCGCTAAATGGGGGTATATCTCCTTTCCATAGGAGAGGGGTAAAACTCAAAATCTAAATTGGTTTGAAATTCATTTACATATTTCATTCGGTTTAGGATTTGTAATACGAGTGTCTTTTAACAAATTGCCACGTAAGTTTTTCCAAGTTATAAGACATGTAGTTGTATAGTTTTCAGTTTAGAAATTACAGACACTTCAGACTCATGCCGAGAGTAAATGACTGAATAACTTCAAATACAGAATGTAGAGGAACATTTGAACGTTTAGTACATCTTGATGTCAATTACCCTTTAGGGTTGCCAGAGAGTTTGATGATTTTTTTGTAGTTTTATAATTGGATGATCCGATTAGTAAGTCAACGAAGTTTGCCGGGTCGGCTAGTAGGACACATGTGTTTGGTGTAAGTGCTTTTGTACACAGATTGATATTCTGGTTGAGTATTTTGCTGATTTTTTTTTAGTTTCATGATTGGCAGAGGGCTAAGTCAACGAAGTTTGCCGGATCGGCTAGTAGTGTTGTGGTGTAAGAGCTTCTCTACACACATTACTATTCTTTACAGGTTTGTATTATACAAGCACATTAAAAAAATATCTTAAATATCGTAAAAGCAAAATCGGAAATTGAATATTCTCAGTGAATTTTCGAGGAAAGGAGACGGGTGGCTACTCGCCGGCATCGAGTAATGTAATAGACAATAAATCGAAAATGTGATTGGGACCAGCTCCCAATTTCTAATATCGACTTTCGTAAAATACATCCATCTGAGTTTCATTTTTACTATAAACAATATTGAATTTCAAATGTTCATTATTTTCGTTTTCGTTGAAGAAAATGGATCGCTTAAGCAGAAAGTGAAGTTCGTTTGAAACAGTGAAAATAAATCGACCGACATCCGAAACGTAATCGGAATAAAGATGGCGTATTTTGTATGCAGCGTGTGGCAACACTAAATGTGGGAAGCGACAGATACATTTGTTTGAATATTGAAACAAAATGTCTCACGTTTAACTTAAATACAAATTTCAATAAATCATAATATTAGATGGGGAATTTTGTAAAGATGTGAGCTTAAAACACTGCGTTTGGAATTAAAGCAATCTGAATATCTTGTGTTAAAACAAACATTTTTGCAAACATTTTTAAATTTATTGAATTGTAATAAAGCAGGTGGCGATCTGGACAAGGCATTCTACGATTTGTGACTTGGGTTTTAAATATCACATCTGTTGAAACATTTGAGCCAAAATTTGAGAGACAGTGGTGGCAATTCTGCTGTTTAAAAACTAAACTTGTTTTGGATGCATGCTATCTTTTTTAAATGAAACAAAAACAAAACGTTATAGACATATCAGATTAGTCCGAACACGTCAAATTGTGATGTTTTTAATCAACATTTTCCGAGTGATAGATTAAACGTCTGTAGAAATGACGTGTACGGTCTAATTTGATACCACTAAAAGTGTTTTGTCTCTTCCTGTTACTTACGTTGAAAGAAGACAGCGATAACTTAAAATTAGTTTAGTGAGTGCACAACAAAATTACCACTAGTACTTCATTTTCGAAGGTGGGAAGGAATTAAGTCTAAATTTATTTAATTTCAATTGTAATAGCGAACCGCGGTCCTTTGACACCATAGATGTTTCGCTCACCGGTGACCATGTCGTTACGACGTGGGCCTATTACAAGAATATTGCGTTCTCTAAGGCGCTATGATGGCTGTTTTTAATACTTTAGGAAATATTTTTTCACCTCTATCTTCTGAAATAAAATTTATCGAAATGGATTCCTGTTAAGCTTTGACATATTATCACATCTACCAGGGTTTGGGGATGGGGCTGTCGAAATATCTTCAATATACATATTTGACTAAAACTGGGTTAAAATATTTAAAACCATTTATAATTAACTGGCTGTGTTTTATGTAGCAGATAATTACAATCGATACGATAGGTCCATGGACTGCACAAAAAGAGCCAGATAACTTCCGCTTGCGTACATATTGTGCGTAAAGTACGTAGGTACAAGAGTCCGACATAGTGGACGCAAAACTCTATCGTTCTGCACTTGCGCACATTGAGGTATACAAACTTGCGAATATTCCTGGTTCTACGTCATGACCTTCATACATATTATAAAATCGTAATAATATCGTACACCTAATACTTTCAAAGCACATACAGATCCAAGCGTTAAAAGTCAAAACTATAGAAAAAAAATTACATAGGTTACAATATTAGAAGACTTTTCGATTACTAAAACACTTATAAATTATTGTTCATCACAGGAAAAAACACTAAACAAGAGTGAGATCTCACATAAGAAAAAATAAGCGGTTTATAATCGGGACTCACCTCTGTGATCTAGCGGTTCAGTTGTTGGACTTTTTTCCAATTTTCTAATAAAAAAACGTTGCTTGGGTTTGGATACGGGCGTGAAGATACTTTTTTTATGAAAATGCAGATGAAGTAAATATAGCTAGTATTTTTGAGAATTAGAGTACTTACCTAGCTCAGAAAGATTAGTTCGAAATTCTACGGATGCCTAACCGGTGCAACATTCGTGTAGTAAGGAACGCCTTAGCACGAGTCTAGCAACAACCAGGACTGGTTATATTTTATCGAGCAGATAATTACGATCGATACAATAGGTCCATGAACTGCGTAAAGTGAGTCAGAGTACTTCCGCCTGCGCCCATATTGTGCGCGAACAATGTACAAGGGCCCGACGCGACGGATTGTGAAAGTGGGGAACAATACTGAGTCGTTCCTGCGCTTGCGCATGGTCCAGGTTTTGTGCTATATTTTGTACGGGCTTCTACTGATTATCAGCGGGGCGGAGATGCACCAATAGATGGTAAAAGGTTGTCGGCTCTTTCTGGTTGTATTTATGATTTTATGCACTTATGACGTTGCAGATCTTGGTAGAGTTAGTTTTCAAAGGTCTAGTAAATAAAAGAATCCTTAAAACTTAGTAAATTTTACACCGCCACGTACGCTACATTATACAATAAATAAATAATAAAAATAGGGTGCACCAAATAAAGAGAAATTACAAATACATCAAATAAAACTTAAATTATAAGATACAAGATACAAAGGCGGTCTTATCGCCAAGTCAGCGATCTCTTCCAGGCAACCCTCGAGTATGGAACAAGATTTAGCGAGATACTGTGTAATGGTACACTTAAAATATATAATACATCTAATACTAGAAAAATTAAACCAACCCTAGAAACAGAAGCCTGTTTTAGCCTTATAGTATAAGAATTTAGAACAAGCAATAAAAGTCAAATGCAACCTTAATCACAGTGAACGTAGAAAGTGACATTGTCATAAATTATGCTACATTGAGGTTTATTTGTATTTTATTTTACTCTAGTAGTCTAGATTATTTTAAATATTACTAGCTGACCCGGCAGACGTTGTGCTGCTACATTTTTAGTGTGATTTTAGTAAAAAAAATTGGGGTGAGTCACCCTCACAACCTAGGGGTATGAAAAATAGATGTTGGCCGATTTTCAGACCTACTCAATATGCTCACAAAATTTCATGAAAATGGTCATGCCGTTTCGGAGGAGTACGTGAACGAACATTGTGACACGAGAATTTTATATATAAGAGATATCTAATCATCTTATCTTAAAGATGCTATTACATATATCATAGAACATCGCATCACGTTTGACCGGATGGACCAATTCTTATAATTCTCTTTTGCTGTGTTAGTTATTGTCAGGAGAAGGTTCTTATTAAAAAAAACCTATTTTTTTATGATTATGGGAGGCAAACAAGCAGACGGATTTCCTGATAGTAAGGAATTCACGCCACCTAGATACACCAAACGTGATAATGGTGCGTTGCCAACCTGAAGCCAAGATTTTAGTCTACGACGACCTTAACGGCAAACATTGATGCTATGGCGACAGGAATAGGTAAGGTGGTGGTACCAATCCGGGCGAGTCGCTGCGAAATTCTACCACCTAGCCAGATGCCACGGTGTTAGTAACGGTACGCCTAATTTCGTTTTTACGAGCTGCCTGGCAGGAAGGCAGATGAAGGCAGATGATCTATTCTGCAAAGGAGCCCAGACCAACACGGAGATTGCATTAAATATTATTATTGCAGTAATAACAATTGCAGGTAAAATAGGGCAAAAAATATTTTAATCCATACATGTTATTAGTAGTTGTAAATTAGTAGTTGTTAATATCAAACGATATGACGTTAGCTAGGTCTCCTAGTCTCTCTATAGGTTTCTATATGAATATTATAATATATTTCTTCTATGCGTGTGTATGTCACTGAACTCCTTAACGACCGCAGCGAATTTGATAAAATTGTTTGTGTGTGTTCAATGGGATTCGAGATTGGTTGAGATTCACAAATTGGTCCAGTTGAAAAAGTTTTTTAATTATTTTTTTGTTTGTAGGTTGTCGTTGATTTTGGAATGTTTTACATTTGATCCGGCAGACAGACTAGCATTATCGGAGCATCAAATATTATGAAATAGCTATTAATGTCAAGTGATACAAAGGTTTGACGGGTCGGCTAGTATCTATATAAAACTTAATCCCCATTTCCCGTAACCTTCGCATCACGCCTGAACGGATAGACCAATTTTGCTAATTCTTGTTTTTGTCTTATTTACTGTCAGGAGAAAACTTATGATAAGAAAGTTGGAAAAAATTCAGTAGAATTGGAAAAACTATTTTTTTTTCATACAAATTGTTTATGTTATGCGATACTCATCTTTTAACACTCATTTTCAGCAATAAATAAATTTCATTTTTCAAATAATTAAACTATTTATAAAAACAAATAATTGGCTTAAAAGTAATTAAATAATATTTTTTTATTAATATTAAAATATTGCACACCAAAATATGGTAGAACATGTTGCTTTCTTTTTACGCAGTTCGCCAGGTCGGCTAGTTTTTACATAATGAGCCTTGGCGTTCTGGAACCGTAACAGTAGTTTTTTTGTTGCCTCTTTCCAGCTACCAGGCATATAGTTCGATGATATACATCAATTTTGGACCCAGAATACACCTTCACGTGGAAAGGTCACGGTTTGAGTAACATAATAAACATTAGCTGGCCTCTTATGGGATGCCTTGCAGATGGGATGCTACTCAAATAGGCTCGAGCATCAGGTGTATCATATTGTTTTCTCAGAAGTACGAGTATGCAGACATGGGGAGGTATACGAACTTCTATATGATAACGTTAGGTAACGACTTCGGAGAACAGCAATTTTACGTGTATGGTTATGTCATAAGTATCTTTTAAGAAATAACTGTGAATACTTAACATTGTTCATATTAATTTGTCTTAAACACAACTACGTATGGAATGGCAGAGTTGCCAAGTTAGCTATTTTTTGGCTATATCTAGCCACATATAAAAATAAAAATATTAAAATTTTGACCAAAATTCAAATTATTAAAAATTAAAATAAACATATAACTGATTACTGTTATTATCGTTTTTTTTTTAAATATGTATTCATTGACTAGCATCATTAAACTGAACTTTCAAAACCGAATTTAAAAAACTTTTTATGGATTCCTTTTTTTTTGTGCGGTATTATTTCGAATGTACGTGGCGGACCATAATAAACCATTCGTTCATTATTAGTTGGAATTATTTTGACATTATTAATGATTTTAAAATTTCGTTGCGTATCAAGAATTCACTGCCAACCATTCCTTATTGTAGAATCACTTAGGTACTTAAATATGTAGTATAAAAATAGATATATAACATGATATATTCTATGAGTACGATATAACATGGGCAGTTACATTCGTTTGTCAACATTCGCAGTAACCTCCTGCATTGTCGTTCTAAATTTACGTTCATATTTTTCAAATTACTCATCGTTTACAACGAGACATTTAGTCTTAATACATTTGCGATGTTCTGGGATGAATCATGAAAAAGGTTTGCGCCAGACTAAGCACCACCAATCGCGAAAAAAGTATACAGCTACTAAAATAAAGTAAGCGCCAATGCAGGCTTACGGGAAATGTAATGATATAGGCAGGTTCGTGAAATTTGGCTATTGGTTTCATTGGTCGAAGGTTTTGCTTACAAGTCTTAGTCCGTGTTTTATTACCGATAGGGATACTGAACTTGAATACCTGGGTTTATTAAATTTATAACGTTACTCATATAAGTATGTATCAATATCGTCCACAGTAACATATCACAAGAACTGATCTAACCACAAACTAATAAAATTTAATTTGAGATTAGATCAGTTTTACTTTAGTTCTAGTTTAACGTAGAGATAGAGTTATAGGTCAGTTACATATTTTTCGTTTTCAGTTAAAAGTAAAGTAAAGTAAGTTAAAAGTTGTTAAAAGTAGCCAGCTCTTTAAATGGTGAGAGATAACCGGCGCTAGTAGACACCACACATGTTACTGGTGCGTCGCTGCCTTATATTATAATTTTTGTTAATTTTTGGCTACGCGAAAACCGGCGCTATGCGATGGCGATAAGCGTGACTGTGCCTAGGCAGTCAAGTTTTGCGACATCTTTCTCGATTCTTGTTACCATCAAGTTGCTCGTCTCTGTCGTGTTCCAATCTGAATGATATGATAACCGGTAAATTTATGCATGAGTCTTAATACCCCAGTCTTAGGCAGCCTTAACTGAGTTGCTACAATAAGCTGCCCAATGTTATTAGACATTTAAATAAGATTAAAGAATGTATATTTTTTTGTGAGAATTAAAAATAAGTATTTAGAAGACGAACATGCTTGAGAATAGACGCTTCAATCTCACACTCCATTTTGTAATGAAATTTGTTATACTTTTTTATTTAAGTTGTAAATAAAAAAAAAGTAAAAACGAAAAGTATCTTCACGTCTATATCCCCGAAGAGATAGGCACAGGCACAACCAAGGCACTCACGACTAGTCGAAGATACTAAGTCCCACAATGTGATAGGTGGCAAGCCTATCGCCAACCGGGCACATATCCAATCCCGAGCAACATTTTTATTAGAAAATTGGAAAAACCAATCTTCTTTTTGTTGTCCGACCCGGGATTCGAATCCGGGACCTCATACAGTCAAGTCCAACAACTGAACCGCTAGACCACAGAGGTTATAATTTGTAGTTTTTCCCAGGTGTATAATGTTATGATTAATTTTGAAAAGACAAAATAAAATTCCGATTCGGTGGCAGTTTATTAAAATATCGATGCGCACAAGTACCTACCCCTTGTGTGGTCCATGTGAATAACATTTTTTTCTGATTTTGATTCTTAGGTTGCTTAGGTTTAAGTTGAAACGATGCAACATATTTTGGTGTTTATAGGCAATGCCTTTGACAAACAGAAATACCGAATTACCTACCTATTCATTGAACTCAGAATTCTAACTTAGTCACGGTTTTGGTAAGCAAGGACCTATGCTAGTTTTGACGAATGTAGGAACCAACACAGTCAAAATCTTAAAAATAACAAAAAAATCATTTGACGATTTAATAACATGTAGGTAAGTGAGTATAGAAATTGCATTAAAAACTGTAAACTGTCGACAGCTGATTATTGTCAAGTATACTTTCGAGTTTGGATCGTTATTAAATAAATAATAAAAGTATGTACATATTCCTAACACATACAGCTTTTGTTGTCTGTGACGATAATTAGGAAGATGAGTTTAATATTTAAATTTGGATTTAAAAATATTTACTTATTCTTATTTACAAATATGTAAATTTATAACGAGCATATATTTTTTAAATTTAAAATATTTCAAAAACGGCACTGTGTATAAATAACTACCAATAATTTGTACGGCTTATGGAAGAAAAAATGCCGTCAAGTAACTAATTTGTTTCTGAATCACTGATAGGTTCTAGACCTTGCCAGGACTGACACACATTTTTACCTTCTCCTCCACCTGACCGTTTTTAGCTGTTAGATAGATCCTTGATAAGATAAAGAAATATTGAGAAAGATACGTGTAGATATTCTAAGACATGGCACATTTGAGTAGGGGTTTTTAGATGGCTTAATATTATAACTTGCATACATCTCCTTAACTGTAAAAGATGACCTCCGCTTATAGACATCAACGATGGGTACGATGATATTTCCAGTAATTTTTACTTTAACATTCGACGGCAACACAATCACAGCAATAACACCCGATACCAATTCGGATTCAAATATCACCCAATCCTGTATCCACAAAAAACTATCCCATATTTAAAAAAATGCATACATGTATAATAATTGCACAAAAATCACATAAAAATTCACATATGTGTTTGACGTTTGTTTTTTTAATTCGCGCGCGTAGGCGCGGGCGCCTTACAGCCGGCCGCCATTACACTGACGCGTCAAAATGCAAAAGCTAACGCGCCCTGCGCCGGCGCATACATTTACATAATTGTGCTTGGTCCTGCCATGCATGATCAAGGGATAGGGAGAGGTAACGGGTTTGTCGATATTACAGTTATCGACGTTGTCGATTAAACCCAGTTGTATTTACAACGTAGATACCAGTTCACAAATTATAAATTTTAATGTGTAAACATTCTACTAATTGAATTGTAAGTCAAAATTGAATATCCCCGTGTTGGTCCGGGTGCTCTGTGAAGAATAGATCACCAGTCTACCTGCTGGGCAGCTCATAAGATAAAGGCAAAGATTACGTGAGTCATTACCAACAAGTCCATTGTTGACAGAGTGCTTTACAGCAATTTGCCCGGGTAGGGATCCATTACTTTAGCTATTTTTGGCACCATGAGGACAGTGTCATGTTTCGGCCCGGAGGGTAGCCGGTACACATCTATCCTAGACCTGACATAGCAGCCCTAGGACAGCGACGCACCTATAACACCTATGGTGTCAATAGGTCACGGTCGTCTCTTGCCGTCAGGAGAGTTACGATCAACGATTAAATAAATAACA
>NJDD01001324.1:108589-137326 GCA_002245505.1 Calephelis nemesis
GTATATGTGAAATATATCTTTATATATATAGATCTTCTGTGAGCGTGTATGTCACTGAACTCCTTCTAGACGGCTGGACCGATGTTGATGAAATTTTTGTGCGTGTTCAAGGGAATTCGAGAATGGTTTAGATTCACAATTTGGTCTCCTGGAAAATGTTTTTTTTAATTAATTTTTTAATAATAAGTCGTTGTTGATCTAGGAATGTTTCACATCGGATCCGACAGACTACGCTACTGTCGAAGCATCAATGTCAAGCGATACGAAGTTTGCTGGGTCAGCTAGTTTATATGTAAAAAAAGGGTCATTTAAAAAAAATATCTCGTTAGTAGTACATGGTTCTAACCCATATCATAAAAAATAGGTCGTGCCTGTCCTAGTGTTTGTCCCCTTGACTACGGTAGTTGAATTTTGTGACATCTAGACCATATTTATGCCACAGTCTTATTCCTTCAGTTACGGTTAAGGCATACGATAAACTTCCATATGTCACAGGTGTAAGGAACCAGCTCTACGTTAGCAGCACACCGTTCGCGTTATCACCTTTGGTATAGACTAATTTAAGTTTTTACTGCCACTGTAATATTTAATGATGAATTTTGGGGTTCAAAAACCATAGCTTAGACATAAATTTCGTTTAAAATATTGTCCCACGATGAATAGCACATATTGGAAAGTATATATCGTAACCAAATTTTATTACTTTAATTATTTTTGTCTAGGGTTGATAGAGATTATAATGTATTTTTAGTTACGTAATACTGAGGTATTATAATAGTCAAAAGAGCTGCGCTTAGTATTTGTATTGTACTCTAAAAACATTTTACTAAATCCTTGAAAATATTGTCACGTGAAGTGAAGTCGCGTGTAAGTTTATTTTGCTATAAGAATAAGTTGACAACCCTATTAGTAACAGTTTACAAGTACACCGAAAACTGTCGTAAAGCGTATTTTCACTGTACATGGCTGGAAGCGAAATCTCAGAAAACGCAAAGAATTTAAAGAATTCGTTATCATTTCCCGCTCCGGGAGTACCTCGGGAATATGTAAATTCCAAAGATTCATCGAAATTTCCCAAACATTTTCGCCGGTACGAATTTTCTAAGTATTTTACTAAGAATGGCGTTTGATCAGGATTTGTGCGGTTCCGGTTTACGTCATGTGAGGTTTGGGTTCGATTAATCTGCAGATTATTTTAATTATAATTTTATTATTATATTATAAGTTTATTATAATTTTGTGTAATTACCAATTCTTTTGTAAAAGAAATAGATAATATAGATATGGGGAAACTGAATAGTAAATACGGAGCTTCTCCTTTAGGCTAGAAACGTAGAAGTAAAAGGGCTTTTACTAGTTAATAAGAAATAACTAGACATCTAATATCTAAAGTAGCTATAGTGCAACGTAAATCAAATTTCATTTTCTTTAAATACCTTGCTGAATATGGGACCCCAAAACAGAGGAGCACCTAGAATGGAGGAGGAAATGAAATTTCTGTCAGATATTTATCAAGCTGTCAATAAGGCCTGGCCGTTTATAAATCGCCAAATTTTCCGTCGGCTAATTGAAAAGTTACAAATGACAAGATGTCGCCTGCCCCGCGCCGGTTATTCAATTTTTTTTGTTGTAATATTAGGCCAAAGCTTATTTTACACCAGCGCTCACCCACAGCTTCTCCCTTCGGGAATAATATATTAAAAATGTTGTCAAACTTGTATTGACTTTTTTATTATATATGGGTAGCTTATTTAAGAAACAATTAATAGTAATTATTAGTATTAGAGATCTACCTTTAAATGAGTTTAAAATTGTATAAATACAAAATTATGTCAAAAAGGGTATTATACGGTCTCAGAGTATTTGGAAGATACTATTTTAATTTCTAATGTGATTGGTTGTACCTTTTAATTAAGTTAAAGTAAGGTCGTAATTTATAATTTTAATCTAGTTTATATTGTAATTATTATTAAAAAAAGACAAGCCCGCTGAGTTTCTTTCGCTGTGGCTTATAGATATCACAGATGGTGAGATGAGTCGCTGTCTGATGGCCGAGGACAATTTGTGCAAGACTACTGGCAGTCCTTCCATCCGTACTGGAACACGACACTGTCATTATGGCAGCACGTATAGGGTTTTTTTATGATATAGGAAGGCAAACAAGCGGACGGATTTCCTAGTGATAAGAAATTCACGCCACCTAGAGACATCAAAGGTGGTATTGGTGCGTTGCCAACCTAAGGCCGGGATGTTAGGCCTCGAGCAAAAGTAAGTTTACCGGCTACCTTACCCTCGAAACAGGAACCCGTCATGACGTTATGGAGGCAGGAATAAGTAAGGCGGTGGTGACAAATCCGGACGAGTCGCTGCTAACCACATAGTGAAGGTAAGGTAAGGCGCTCGACTTCTACCCGACTACAAGTTGCTGCAAAATACTCTATCACCAGTGGTCTTGTTGGTTATGAGCTATGACCAGTTAAAAATATTTTCGCCTCTTTTCAGCTGCCTGTCATAAAGGCTAATGATCTGTTTTACTCATGAGCGTAATACATAATTAATTGATTTACGTGTTCATTATACTGAAGGACTAAATTACGAATTATTTTTTGAACATACACAGCTTTTTGAATATTTAGTTTAAAAAAAGTATTATTAAAAAATGCAGGCGGAATGCAAGTACATAAAAATAGTGAACACAGTATAGGTACCCAGTAATCGCATATCAAGTGTCTCGTTCAAAATGACAGATTGCGTTGGCGCGAAAACATCGCGTTGACACATTCAACGGTTTATTTGTTTTAAAAACAGGCGGACAATGGCTTTTAATATTGAGTGGTTGTAAAATGTTAGTTAACATCGTCGTTTCCGCGACGGGTCATAAAACGCCGACGGAATTCCGTTTAGGGCATTTTAATGTCAAGAGTGCATGTTTATGATAACTTTTTAAATATTAACGAGTCTCTTAAAGCTCGTTTTATAGCAAATTGTTACATATAACACGAAATTGCTTCTAAATAAAGTAAAATGCAAAAAACGAACGAATAGAATCGGTCAACGAATTACAGGATTACAGCTCAATTTACATTTTGAATTATGCCATTCTCAAAAAAGGAACCCCTTTAGTAAACGGGATAAAGTTGCCTTTAACCTTCTTCTAAACACAGAGTGAGTATTTACCTGACAAATTTTGCTATGATCGGTTTTGTAGCTTCTTTGTGAATTGTGGGCGGAATACAGACAGACAGATAAAACATATAAAAATGTGTTTTGCTGTCCCTTTTCAGTCACAGTTGCAGTAGTGATATAGTTTCATGTTTGGTACCATTTCCTGCCAGCAGTATTTGTAAATGGTATGAGGTCTATGTTAGAAGTGTACCTTGCAGTAGTGATATAGCTTCATGGTTGGTACCATTTCCTGCCAGCAGTATAAAATTATACCCTTGGCTTGTATAAAATTACATTGGGGCTATCACATCTCGTGCAATCAGTCTGTTACATATAAAATTGTTTTATGTGAAGCCGATAGGTTAATGTCGACAAACGTCATGAGCCCTACAACCAGTGTTGCCAATCAAAATATACCAATATACGGTAGAAACATTTTAGCCAATTATAGCTATAACTTGGTTCCTCAATCTGTCCCTATTGCTTGCGGTGATCAGTCAGGCCGAGTGTAAGCGAATTACTGTGTGGCTGCCGTGGTTGCTAATTGAAATGTAGCGCCGCTCCCGATATTGATCTACTTGCAATTCGATAACGTGATGGAAATGTTTATTGTAGGCATAAAATGAGTTCACATCAGTTGAAAGCAAATAAATAAGTATTTATAGAGACTAATTTAAAAATTCTTGGCATTATTTATGGCTTCATCTATTCCTTCTATACAACTTTTATTTCGAATATAGTTAAATATGGTAAAAAATAAAAAAGACCTCATTTATTTGACCGGCACTGCGATCCAAGCAATTGACAAGATTGTAATAATGTTAATTGTAAAGGGGGTATTATACAAAACGGAGACTATTTAGATTTTAATTCTACATTTTCAGTACTATCTGAAGTGATATTTAATACTCATTCATATACTCGATCAAACGCGCGCATAAGCTACTTAGATCATATAATTTGTACATTTTAAATGCAATAATATAGCAAAACATTAATTTTGTTATAAAATACTCATTTCCGTAATCCGAGTAGGTTGGTTAAGTTGTCAGCTAAACGTAATTTCACAGCAATCAGTGTTGCCAATAGAAAAAATAATAATGCAAGGTAGGAATCATGTAGCAGATTAGTATAATTCGATTCTTCAATCTGTCCCGATTGCCTGCGGTGATCAGTCAGACCTAACGTAACCGAATTATGGTGCGGCTCCCCTGGTTGCTAATTGTAATGAAACGTCTCTCGATACCGATCCACTTGCAATTAAATAAACGTACAAACTGGAAATGTTAATATTGAGGACAAAATTAGCTTATTTCGTTTCAAATTGGGAATCACTTAGGGGATTACATTAATTGTTATAAGATTATAAGTATTAGTGATATTTTTTGGAGTAGATATAAAGTTGCGATGCCACAAGTTTAAGTTTACTTCGAGTTAGATGGTTTAGCAACATCGGGCTTAAATTTTTCCAAATTAGTTACATGTTGTCATAGGAAGTCATGTCAGGGTTTAGGGTTAAACGGTAGTTTCTTTACTTAAGATAGTTGACACTTTTTTTTCGAAATGACGACTGTTGTGTACGTCTAAAGACTTTTACATCGTCAGCGGACTAGGACGATACACTGATTTTTTGAAGTTATACTTCTTTTGGCGCGTTAGGAAAAAATGAAGAGGGTAAATTTTTACGATGCGCGCGCACACCGTCACGAAAAACCGACATGATGAAGTTAGCTATAGATAACATTTTAGTTTTTATTAAATATTAAATAAACTTTATTTAACTAAATAATGCATTATAATAAAACTTTTAATGTAATAAATACCTTTTTTCTATGGTTAGTGTCATTTTATCTACAAATGTAAAACAAGGCAAAAGATAAAATTTTTAAAAAGATTTTTATCTTATTACGCCGAAGAAATATAACTTCTAACGCGTGTACATAAAAACACACACAATTTTTTTCAAGTATACTTCACTAAACAAAATTGTACAAAATGTGATCAAAATTGGCTAATTTGTAGGCGAAATTTAATAATCACGAAAAAAACTGCTATCTTTTTTTGTATCTCACTCTGCTTTATCTGAGCATATTCACCATGGTTAACCCAGTTTGGAGAAGGCTTGATATTTGGAGTACAACAGCTAATGCTTGTTTGCTAGTCTAGAACTAGAAGACAAACAGAAACAATGAAATTACGTTTCTAGTTGTGTGACCACCGCCGCGTAGAGACCTCCATAACACCAAGACTTTTAAAGCTACTTCATTAACATTACGTTGTTGTTCTTTTACAAGTCCCGAAACATAAGTAATGAGTACTCACCGTATGGCCATACTCTTGGCTTTAAGATGATGCCATCTCTGATTCATTTCATCCAGACGGCGCTGTAGCATGACGGCGTCCTCTTGCGAGGAAAGGGAGCCGAGAAGCCTTCTCCCCGTGCCCGTGAGCGACGCGTAGACATCCCGGTGCGTTTCTATTTCTGATTGTAGATCCTGTAACAAGAAAAAAGGATTCTACAACTTCCGTAAAATGCAACAAGTGGAATTTTATAAATATACTAGCTAACACTGCAGACGTTGTTCTGCTAAGAAAAAATTTGGATGAGTCACCCTTATCACTAAGGGGTATAAAAAAGATTCACCCTCGTCACTTAGGGTTATAAAAAATAGATGTTGGCCGATTCTCAGACCTACTCAATATGATCACAAAATTTCATGAAAATCAGTCAAGCCGTTTAAGAGAAGTATGGGATCGAACATTGTGACACGAGAAATTTATATGTAAGATTGTAAACAAACAGTGGGGCTCAAAATATATATTGAAACAGTATGTTGTAATATCACGAACAAACGAACATAGAAACATACTCTAAATTCTAATTTATGTATGAACATTAAATAATTGCACTAATGTGTATCCTATGCCATTAGTGTGACCAATAATAATGTTAACGTTCAATTCTAACAATTTTACTTTACGTTTAATACTTTTTTTATGATAATGGAAGGCAAATAAGCAGACGGATTTCCTGATGGTAAGAAATTCACGCCGCCTAGAGACACCAAAGGTGGTAATGGTGCGTTGCCAACCTAAGGCCAGGATGTTGGGCCTCGAGCAAAAGAAAGTTTACCGGCTACCTTACCCTCCGAACCGGAACACGTCATGATGTTATGGCGTCTGGAATAGGTAAGACGATGGTACCAATCCGGGTGAGTCGCTGCGAAACTCTACCATCTAGTCAGATGTCACGGTGTTAGTGACGGTAGGCCTATGCTTGCCCTTTACGAGCTGCCTGGCAGGAAGGCAGACGGTCTATTGTGCAAAGGAGCCCGGACCAACACAGTGGAAAAAACGCAAACGATTACTCCCATAGGGACATATCCTATAGGGACAGAGGACGATTTCATACTATGTAGTGATTTGCATGGCAACCTAGTAAAATTAGATACACAAGGATCAAAATTCTAATGACAGATTTTTCTTTCTTTCTTTAAGACTTTATTTTACACAAAAAAGTAAATAAAACATGAAATATGTTAAATGTATATGTATGTTTCTATTTATTTTAAACTTTAATTTTAGATTTTAACACATATTTTACACAAATCGGTACATACATTATTTTAATACTACAAACAAATATTTCTATTATGAATTATTTTTCATGATAAAGGATTAATGTCTGTAAATTGATGTTAAAAAAATGTATGCGCTGCTGCCTAACGGGCCCTTTCTTTGTCTAGTCTTGGAAATAAATAATGAAAAAAGAAACAAAAGGGCAAGGTTCGAAGGCCTCGTAAAAATAAACGCATCAAGCTTGAAGCGATGATAAATAAGCAGTAAGTTCATAAAGTTTCGGGTACATTATAACAAATTGAAAAGTTCCATCGTAAACGTTAATCGTTTGCTCCGGGCGAGGAACTTCCCTAATCCATTCAATCCGGCCCTGTTCCAAACTATATACAAGAGTTCAATATTTATTTTGGAAAATAATTTATTACCTGCTTACGTGTAGATGTATGATGTTTTTCCCCGTGTTGGTCCGGGTTCCTTTGCAGAATAGACCATCTGCCTTTCTTGCCAGGCAGCTCGTAAAAGGCGAGCATAGGCTTATCATCACTAACACCGTGACATCTGACTAGGTGGTAGAGTTTAACAGCGACTCACGCGGATTGGTATCACCGCCTTACCTATTCCTGCCGCCATAACGTTATGACGTGTTCCGGTTCGGAGGGTAAGGTAGCCGGTAAACTTACTTTTGCTCGAGGCCTAACATCCTGACCTCAGGTTGGCAACGCACCATTACCATCTTTGGTGTCTCTAGGTGGCGTGAATTTCTTACCATCAGGAAATCCGTCTGCTTGTTTGCCTTCCTATATGATAAAAAAAGATGTTCGAAAACATTATGTGGGTTGATTTTGTAGTTGAAATAAAAAAAAGGTTTGTCCATAAACAATTTGGCTTGTCGTAAGTGACATTTATCATCATCAAAACATATTTTTTTATTTAATAAATACATAAACATTTTAAGTTATTGCTATATTTCAATTTCAGTGTTTTAAATTATTCTAAGAAATAATATAACCAGTATTAGACATATGTAGCTCATAATAACATTTTTGGTCCGTGTTGGTCCAAGTCCACTGAGTAGAATATACCTTTACTCTAAGAGGCAACTTGTTAAAGAGGAGCACAGGTAATTGAATTTATTATACAGGGTAACAGCCAAATTTTGGGAAACCCGTTCATCGATAACACTTTTGAACTATGAAAAAACTAAAAATTAAAAAAGAATAACTTTTATCCGAGTACAATATGCGTAGTCATAACGTAAACAGAGCTTAAATCTGGTTGCCAGCAACCGCAGTCGCATTCGCATTCTGGTGACGTCATGACTCGTACTTAGTACCTACGACATAGCGTGACAACAAATGAATAATTTTTGTGGCTTGTTTTAAATGTATTGTTATTAAAGTTTTAATCTCCTTATTTTAAAATTTGACCGGTTGTTTCTAAGTAACCCTGTATATGATGATAGAGTGTTAGAGTGCTGTGCAGCAATTGCCGTACGTCAAAATGAAATCGTGCCATCATAAAGACACTGTCATTTACCTGCCCGGAGGTTAGGCTAGGCGGTATGGTATGTCTTTACGGAAATCCGTTAGAACAGATGTAAGATTAGCTTTTATTCTGCTGGTTCCGTGGAACCCTGGTAACTGTTTTGGTGATTTTCCAAGTAACACAGAAGCCAGAAGGTGACAAGCCTGCCTAACGCTCCCACTGCCGCCCACTATGATCAGACCTTAGATAAAGTCCGAACAATCAGTGTATGCTGTACAAGTCTTGTATGATAGGCGTGGTCAATTTCCTAAGGACACCTTGATGTCGAGGCGAATCGAGTGTGAGTTTTTACTTTATGGTGAGTTCTACGGCACGGTTGGCGAAGGACGTGACAAGTCGGGTTGTTCACCGATCTTGGATTTGTTGCGGGTCCTGGTCGTTGTGGAGGGTGGCGGGAACGTTTGTTAGTCTAGACACATACTGTGTTAATTAGAAGATTGTCACAACAGTTACAAGGGTTCCGCAGAATCAGCACAATAAAAGTATATTCTACATAAGCCAAGTCTATCAAATAAGTAGATACTTAGAGCACGAAACACGAAAATGGCGAACACTGACAGGATTACGGCAGGAAAAGTACGACGGTGATGTCCTAAGTAAAGTGAACCGGTAGGTTATTATTCATTCAAAAACACATTATAAGCAATACGTAAAACAGTAGAAATGTTTGTTCACTAAAAATCTATGGTGATATATTATGATAAGTCGGATCAAGCTAATGATTTTATAGATTAGTTGAAATTTGAAGATGTTATTTGTCGAATGAGCATTTAATTATTCCGCCCTCACAATGTTTCGACGATGTGGAAGAGCTGTAGATATAATATGTGGAAATAATAAATTAATTAGCACAAAACCAGAGGGGAATTATTGAATCGCAAACTTTGGGAATATCGGAATTAAATACAATTGAGGCGTATTAATTAAAAACACAATGAAAGTGCGATCGGAATTCGTTTAAACGTTGATTACTGCGGACAGTAGCGGACCCTGCAACGTTATCGATAGCCGGCTTTCTGTTTGATGTAAAGCAGAAGATTTAAATTAATACTATTTAAACATTTCTTTTGGACGTGTAACATAATCAGTAGTCTTAAAAGTATAAGTATTTTTCCAGATGTATGCTAAAAAAACGTTTATTGAAAATCTAGCTGTTTACCTGAAACTTCCTCAGCGGGGAATATATTTTGACACATTACGTGTGATCTCTTTAAGCGTTGGGATCTACGATCCAGAAATCATATGTTAAATGCCCTTCACTGATTTTTGAAAGTATTTGCAGATTACTTATGACCCTAACCTTATAAACGACGACGTTGACCGGCTTAATACAATTCTGAACATATATTTACTAAATAATGGCAAAAAAAGTTTAACAACACTTAAGTGTAAGTGTTAGCTACTAAAGCAAGACTTACTAATTCCCACTTAATGATTAATAAACGTCTCTGGCTTGCAGTTTGACATCTTGTCACAGGTAATGTTATCTATACAGTATTGTAACTCAGCCGTATCTTTAAAATAAATGCCTACAGCCGCGCGGTACGTAAACATGCAGGGCTGTCCGCCTCTAGCATTTTATATACATTTGCTTCCGTTATGTTTCCATTTAGTTTTGTAATTGTAATTTTTTTTATTCAAACAAATGAAATAAATTGTGAATTAGATGGCATCGTTCAATTAAAATGAGATGGCCTTAATTAAAAAATCGTGTTTGTTTGAACAATAAATTGGTTTAGTCTTATAAATTATAATAAAATATCACGTCACTATTTTGAATTATACAAACTTACAAAACAAAACACACATGCCCTGAGGTTTTAACACTAGCTTACCTGGTTGATGATTCATGAACCGCTTATAACTACCTATTTAGCCGTGATAGAGAATCAGACAGATAGACAAATTCACTTTCGCATTTATTATATCATACTTAGTATATAACATTAATATTATATATTTTTTATGACATTGGAAGGCGAAACAAGCACACGGATTTCCTGATGGCAATAAATTCACGCCGCCTAGATACACCAAAAGTGGTAATGGTGCGTTGCCAACCTGAGGCCGGGATGTTAGGCCTTGAGCAAAAGTAAGTTTACCGACTACCTTACCCTCCAAACCGGAACACATCATGACGTTATGGCGGCAGGAATAGGTAAGGAGGTGGTACCAATCCGGGTGAGTCACTGCGAAACTCTACCACCTAGTCAGATGTCACGGTAAGCCTACGCTCGCTTTTTGCGAGCTGCCAGGAAGGTAGATGGTCTATTCTGCAAAGGAGCCCGGACCAACACGGGGAAAAAAAGAATGCGAATACAAATTCTTCAATAAGCGCATAATAGTCTCTATTCTAAACCTCAAGTCTAACATAAAGTTAGAATACGATATAGTTACGATATAGTTAGATATAGTTAATTCGCGATTTCCAAGTAGCTTCGCCACCCTTCTTTCATAATCTACTGTTTGGTACTGAGTAACAAAACGCCGTCCGATTGTGGTTTCGAACCATAATAAATCGAAATTCTGCTAATCCACCGACTAACCTTACCTCCGGACAAGAATTAGTAAGGGCGTACACCCCTAGCAAAACAATTTTCACGGCACTGTACTAGTGATTTTGTTGGTTGGTTGGTTAACCTATTTAACATATGTTCACCGCTAACGAGCTGTCAGGCTATAAGGTGGTCTATTCTACACAGGGCTTCAGACCAACAAGGGTAAAACATTAGTTTCATGTATGTATGAATACATATATACGTTTGACCGCCTCGTTGGTCGAGTGGCTAGCGTACACGCCTAACCACGCCGACTAACCGCAAGGCTCGGGTTCGATTCCCGACGGGGGCAGGCATTTGTGTGATGAACATTTAGATGTCTGCATTTCCAGGTCTGGGTGTTTATTAAATTTATTCTTGTATCTATTTAAGTATTTCTATGTATGTATTAGAATCGTTGACTAACACCCATAACACAAGCATATAATTTGCTTACTTTGGGGTTAGATTCAATTTGTGTAACTTGTCCAGATCTATTTATTTATTTATTTATTTAATTCCAAAATCAGCAATGTATACATTTATGATATGGGTTTTGAACCCGAGCCTCGTCGTAACAAGCGAGTACGCCAATCCCTCAACACACGAGTTGGTTCTGGAAATAAACTTAATATTTCTTGATGATGAACGCAAACATTTTTTTCTTGCGTCCTTGACAAAAAGATTTTGAATTGCGTGACCAAGTCAGGAGCGGAACGAGAAACCAACCGCGTGATTTACTAGTTACCTACCTCTCTCACCAAATCGAACCCCAAACCACAACAAACAACAGCCAGAGATTGACAAATCTTGTTGAAGTGAAATTTCTTTACAATCGTTGTGATTTCAAAACGGGTGCGAAAGGACAGGAAAAGCGACAGGTAAGATACACAAATATATTATATTCATCTCACTCTTTTGCAGGTAAGAGATACAAGTATATATTCATCTCATTCTTTTGTCGATTTACTGAAGTTTCACTCATATTTTAATCGCATACACACCTTTTTTATCAACGAATGCTAGTGATTTTGAATAACAGTTTTCGTGTCGATTTAAAACACAATAAAAGTGTGAACTGTTTGTTCATTGCAATCGTTAATTGTTGTGAATAGTCAAAAACCCCGGAAAGTTAGCGGTATCCGGGTTTCTATTTAAAAAAAAAAGAGTTTTAAATTATTGTTTAGACGATGATAAATTTTAATATTTGATTACATATTATGATATTGATTACATATATCAATATTTATGACACTCTTAGTAAAAGAAGTAGTAGTAGATTGACTATTGTCGGAGTATTCGCGCAACTATATGGTAGAATATATTAATATACTTAAATATTTTTGTAACATCTCATTTACACACATATTCCGCAAATAAATAATTTAAAAAAACTAATGTATAGAAAAAGCAAGAGCAAGAGAACGAGAGTAACCGACATAGTTCAGATAGTCAGCAAGCTGAAGTGGCAATAGGCAGGTCACATTCCTCGCAGAACAGACAACCGCTGGGGAAGAAAGGTTCTCGAGTGGCGGCCCCGCACCGGAGGACGTAGTGTTGGACGACCTCCCACCCGGTGGACTGATGATCTGGTCAAAGTCGCGGGAAGTCGCTGGTTACAAGTGGCTGGTGACCGTGACTTGTGGCGCTCTTTGGGGGACGACTTCCGGCTGATAATGATGATAGAAAACACGCAGTCGAAATGAGAACCTCCAATTTTTAGTAGTCGGTTAAAAACATACGATCGAATTGATAACGTTCGGTTTTTGAAGTCGATTAAATAGAAATTGTTTTCCAGGATTCTAAGATCATTATACATTATAACCTTACGTAGCAATAAGGTTAAAAAAACATTTATCCCGTAAACTCATTCAAGATAGCTCTCTAAAAAAGCACAATCATCATTCTCAGAATCCAATTCCATTTCTACAAATACTCAATTAATTCACGTTTTAATAAAGCAATAGCATTATTATTACAAGCAAGGCGCAGATTCATCTCCCGTGTAGCGGTACTTCTAAGTAAGATTTATTACACTCCATATTTATCTTATACAAAATTATATCTGATATTTATGGCAAAGAATAAAAAGACACAGACTTTGTGAAGGATACGGTTATTATTAAATGTAGCAATGGTGTTTCCGTATATAATATGGAAGTACAAACGTAGGTTAGGTTATTACCAACTGTAAACGTAGGTAGGTTGTGGCAACTTTTTTTTATAAGTGCTATCCCGAGCCCATGTCAGAATTTACTAGTTGCAAGTTCCTACGGCGCTTTTTTGATTTGGCAAAAAGTAACTGACTGTCTTTATAATAAAAAAGCTGTTCACTATCTTGTATTTTTAGATAAGAGTAAAGCATTTGATTTTGTTATACATAAAATTTTATTAGATTAACTTGATAAATATGGCATTAGAGGAAAATCATAAGAATGTGTTCAATTCAAGCGTTTAAATATAAGAGTGGTAACCGTAAGAATCTTTATTATTTAAATATTTTTTTTAAAAACTGTGGCGTACCACAAGGTAGTATTTTTAGGGTCATCACTTTTTTAATATAAATAAATGATCTGCCTGATACTATCACGTATGATTCGATTTCATTTTGCAGATTTTTTTATGATATCGGAATAAGCAGACAGATTTTCTGATGGTACGAAATTCACGCCTCCTTAATCCATCTAAGGTGATGATGCGTTGCCACCCTGGGGCCGAGATGTGATCGTGGAGCTCGATCAAGTAAAACTGTAACAGACTGTATGTGATCGGTTCTAAGAAACGGTTGTACCATCAACTAACAAAGTGTTACTAACGAATATTTATGTCATTACGTGCAGGTTTCGTATAAATTTCGTATTTCCTACCATAGAGTTCATACAAGTACCGTTGTTGCGAGATGCGAGTATTGAGATGGTTTTGTCATGGTATTGGTATATTTTACGTACGCATTTTTGTTTATAGAAATTGGAATATTTTATTTTTTATATTAGAGTAGACGTCGTTCGCGACTGCCTCAGCGTATTAAAGATGTGAAGCTCTTCTACTATCATATCATTCTAAATGCTCGAATCTCCCACTGGATCTAATTTACAGTTACACTTTAACTTGACCGAAACTGTGCTAAAGGTTGGGACGGCATCCCAACGGCTCTTATTAAAGATGCAAGACCCATATTAACCTGAGTCTTAAATCATGTGTATAATTTATGTATCTCCACCGGGACCTTCCCTAGTGTCTTCAAGAAAGGCTTAGTTCATCATATTTCCAAGGGCAGGGATAGGAGTAGTGTCAATAGCTATATACCAATATCTGTATTAAGTACTTACTTTATCCAAAATCTTTGAAAAATCTTTAATAAACCTCTTATTAATAATCGTATTTCTAAAAAATATTCTAATCAATATGGACTTAAACAAAATAAATCAACCGAAGACGCAGTCTTGGAATTGACTACTGCAACGACAAAAAAAACATAAATTCTAAAGTTAAATCTCTATATATATTCCTAAATATTTTCAAAGCATTTGACACGGTCTCTATATATAGGACCGTTCGCAATTTGTAATTGATGACATCTTAAGATGATGAAGAGCCCATCTCTAATGGCATTCTACAGGATAGCGTTCTGGGTCCTACCCTATTTCTAATATATAAATAAGCTGTGTTAACTTAAGACAGGGAGTCTTATAAATTTTTGATCATGTCGCGTGTCCTTGAGTTTTATCCATCACAAAAAGTGCACCACGCCGCTAAAAAGCTTTCACTTCAGAAATGTGAATTGAAAAAATTAAATAATGAATTATAGGGTTATGATTATTATTATTGAAGAAGTTATAGATAAGACGTTGGACAAAACTAGAGTGCTTTAAAAAAAATAAAGGTAAACGAGTGTGCTTTAAATTTTAAAATATTCCTGTCGTTACAATGCCCACGATGGTTAGTGACAACAATGACTGCTACGAAACCCCTTCTGATGCTCTCGTATACACATCTTCTTGCCAAACACTTTGCAGAGTGTAGTATAGGATACAGGGTAAAATAGCTAGCTCCCTATACATCTTACTGTTTTCATACAACGGCCAGTTTAGAGACTTTTGAAACCGCATATATCGTCACATATATACCGTACTATATATTATATGTTGTATGCCGTACGGTCGAACAGAAAAAAAAAGGCTGGTTCTTATAATAACGGACTTTAATGTAAACGCCAAATCTCTTTTACACAGAGGACGTTATTAAAAGTAAAGTACCTCCCATAAAATTCATTTTGAATGTAAATTTTTATTTTTAACTTTTAAATATATATACTCGTAGATTTTAATGTTGTCCAAATAACGGTAAAATTTTAATAATTTCTGGAATCAGCGCTTCGTACACTTGTATCATGATTTTTTTTATGAAAATGGAAGGCAAATAAGCGGACGAATTTCCTGATAGTAAGAAATTCACGCCGCCTATTCACCCTTTACGCTATTTTTGCACACACTCAAAGCAATAACGCTTAATAATCACTTAATTATTAATGTATCTAACATTGGGTTAGCTGCCCTATCTATCTAACAACTGCCCATTCACTTTTTAAAAGTCTGAAAATGTACAGTAATAAAGTACTAAATAGTAATATTAGTAGTCAGTAGTGTAGTGTGCACCGGTGGTAGAGTGCCATTCTGCAACTTGCACAGGTAGGGATATACCGCCTTAACTATTCCTTCCGCTATAATGGCAATGTCATGTTCCGCTACGGACTGTAGCCGGTGAACGTGTACATCTCGGCTTCAAAACAGCGATGCACCTACAACATCTATGGTGTCTATGAGTAATGATTTTCTCTTTACGTCAGGTGAGCCGAGTGCTTCTTCATACGATCTATATAAAAATCTACCTTATTAAAAATCTACCATATTATAATCCCAAAACAATTAAACTTTACCTATTACTGTCCCCAAAAGTAGGCTAGTCGCAAACTTACGCCCGTACTTTTCCTTCCCAATCTCAATTTACCAACGCACAATTTATTTGCAGATGGCGTGATTTCATACTCTTAGCACTGGAACGGTTGGCTGTCAAAGTTTATAAAAAGATAAATTAAATAGCAGAGTTCTGCAGAGTTTAGTCTATGGCCAGACGCAGGTGCATTTAAGTCGGGTGTTGTCCTTAAATTGATACAGAGACCCGCAGCGTAAGCTCCCCGGAACAGGAACCTAGTTATAAATTGTTTATATTGTTTATTCTCATAGCATTTAGGATATTAATTATTAGAGAAAACAAGTATAGTATGCTTTCAGGATCAGGGGTACAAAGTAACCATGAACACGTAAATATATAAATTTAGCTTTCACTGGTCAAAAACTGTCTGCATAGAGACACCAAAGGTGATAATGGTGCGTTGCCAACCTGAGGCCGGGATGTTAGGCCTTGAACAAAAGTAACTTTATCGGCTACCTTACCCTCCGAACCGGAACACGCTATGATGTTATGGCGGCAGGAATAGATAAAGTGGTGGTACCAATCCGGGTGAATCGCTGCGAAACTCTACCACCTGATGTCAGTGACGGTAAGCCTATGCTCGCCTTTTACGAGCTACCTGGCAGGAAGGCAGATGGTCTATTCTACAAAGGAGCCCGGATCAACACGGGGTTATTTCAATTACACCCAATACAGCATTTATAAAATAAATCGACAACCCTATATGCGCAAAATCCACACCAAAAAAACTTCACAAATAAACTACTGAAACTACAAAGTGGTAGCACCTTATTGTCGTTCCATAAAACATATTTATCTACTAAAATATTCTCGAACTTTCAAGAAACTGGCAAAGAAAAGAACATGTATTTGCCTGCTCACAAATCTCAGCAAATATGGCATCTCGCGGGAAACTAATAACTGTTTCCAACTCAAATATTCTGCTCTGCCTTCCTTTGTCTTTTGTTTCACATAAAACGTACACTTTTCAAAATTTCATATAACATTTGCCTTTTAAAACGAACTTAGCTTTCTTGTTTGTGTGAAGATAAAATGAAATTTTCTTCTCTGAGGGACTATGGATTCTCTCGTACTGGGAGTGATTTAATTTTTATATCTATCTTTTGATTTTATTTCATTGTTAAACTTCCGAAAATTGTAAAAGTGAATTTGGAAGTTTATCTTCAAGTAGAATAGAATAAATCTTTATTGTGCACCAAAATACATAAAAAATAAATACATTAAAAGAAACTTAAAAGCTAAGCTACATAAAGGCGGCCTTATCGCCAAAACAGCGATCTTTTCCAGGCAACCTTATGTAATGGAGACATAATAAAATAAATTTTGCACGATGGTGCTCTTAATACACAAAAAGAAATATAACACATGCAATATCAATTGGAATACAATTATTTTAAAATAAAGGAATAAACAGATTAACTTTAATCGAGTCATATTGAAAGTAGAAAGTGACTTTTAACCATATTTTTAAACATATTGATATTAGACTTTCCTGACTTCTACTGGGAGCGAGTTCCAAAGATTTACTGATAGCGAGGTAAAAGATCGGCTATAATAGTTAGTGTAACGAGAGACAAAATACAACACTACAGTACAAGTACTTGAATAGAGACAAATTAATTTTTGGATCATAAATCGTAATATAAACCTGGATTAACCTTTTAACGGAAACAAGTAGACTGATTTGCTGGTGGTAATACGTTACCTAGAAAATATAGCATCCCCATGTGTTGACGGTGCTTTACAAATCTGAGGAAAAGATACTAGGTAGTTTGCGTAAGAAATTTTACCGGCTCAGGAAACAATAGCAACCGACAACGACTGACACTGACATGATCCAGACTGGAAATTGGAAACGCCTACTGAAGAAAGAAAATTGACCAACTTCAGGTGGGCATTATCTTAGTTTTTCAGTGTTATTAAGTTATTAGTATACTTAGGAGTTTGTCTGCTTGTTTGATACCCAATTTGATGAAAATAATTCGTGAGAGCCTAAGGCACCAGCACACCTTGTCATGCTCATGAATCCTCCTCACTCGAGACAAGGGTGACATAACATGACAGATGAATTAAGAAGATACAAAATATTCAAACCGCATCCCCAATGAACCAGACGGAAACATTTTAAGTCGGACCAGCTATTAGGGTTGGCAAAAATAGTTACATTTTATAATTTCTATTTTTTTTATCATTAAATATAGATAACTAGCTTATTGATCTGACGATAATATAAGCTTAAGTTTAGGTCGCCACCAGGAATATCCGTTGTTAGGGTAATAAGATGCTTTTATACAAGTTTTTACATAATTTATAATTTAAATAATATGAACAATTTATTGGCTTTACTTGTAATTTCCGAGAGCTCTAAATAAGCACAAGAGTTGTTATGTGATGACGCTTAAATAATGAAACTGGTTGGCTAAAATATAATAACAAAAAACATATTGTGGAAAGTACAAGCAAAGTTAAATTTGTTTCTAGAATGGAATTCTACCAAGCACGACGATAAGAAGTACAGAAACAATTAAATAATAGGGTAATGACTAACTTTTGTAAAACAAGTATATTCTGTATTTTTTATTATGTAGCTAAATCACCTAACTAAACATATCGTGTGTAATTTGTTAATAATATAAATAAAATACGTTAAATAATAATTAAGCGCAGTAGAAGTGCAAAAACCGTCAGCAACTATTTCATGGAATTATCAAATGGCAACGTACCACGTCTTTCACCACGTCCAATCTTTTTGCGAAAGATAGCAAATGGTTCCGAAGTGGTTCCACATGCATTTTATCAACATCCTACAAGCAGTTTTTGAGTGACATCTAATAATCTTACGATTTTGATGGTCAAAATAGAACCATCAAAATCAGTTGGCTAGTGGCGAGTAAACGCGTAACAAACATAAAAAAAACATACAGCCGAATTAAGAACCACCTACTTTTTAAAATCAGTTAATAAAGAAACATCTCTAAATAAATAACAACTATTTAGCTAATATCATATTAATAGAATTATTTAATTATTATTATTATACATACATATAGAGATTCGTTGGTCGACGGTTGAACGTACATGTAATGAAACTACAAGGTTTGAGTTCGATTCGTGATTGGGATAGGCATTTGTATGACAAACATACCTATCTGCATTTCTAGACCTAAGAAAAAATTCAGCGTGTTTAACTTCTCATACTAGAAATGTAAAATAAATTTGACAACCCTAATTGGAGATGAAAATGGGGAATTTTCTATGATTATACAACTGTCACATTCGTCACTTTCCACACAATTACAGCCGAAAACCCGCAGTGTGCGGCACGTGAGGCGAATCGAAATCGAAACGCTCACCGGCATACCTTGGGTGGAAAATCAGTTATGAATTCTGATGCTGACCGCAAGCACTCGGATAAAATATTAAATTTATAGTTTAAAATAGTTAAAAAATCCAAAGAGCTTCAGCAGCTTGCAGCTTATTTGAAATTTTACTTCCTCGTTAAGAAGATAGTGACTTTATGAACCATGTAACCTCCCCAACTAATTAAACTAATTAAAATGTGGGAAATTAAAAATTCTGCAATTTGCTATTTTGATGATATCACTACATTTTTAATACAAACGAACTAAGAATAATATATCATTTGCTTTAATATAATTTATTTAATCATGCTCACAAAAGAATATTAACCCTGCCATGGTCCTGCCGCCTTGACGACAATTCTATCCACTAATGTGTTCCATGGTAGAGTATCTGGTAGACTTTCAAATGTGGCTTAAAGTCTCAGCCATATCACAGCGTCGCATCAGTATTATGTATGGCTCTGTAAGCAACGGTCGTCTCTTGATATCAGAAGAGCCGCCTGCTTATTATACTCGTAAGATAACATGAATAATCTTAAAATAAAATAAAAAATCAATATCGCCTAACAAAAACATTAGTAATGGAGCTAAGAACCTTCTCGATCACGTCAGCTTTCAAACAAGAAACATCACATTAAAGTCGTTTCATTCATTCACAATGTCTGATGCCAGAGACACATACACGTCAAAAGTGTAACACTATTTTATTCCACCCGGGGTCCAAAAACAGCTCGATTATGTAAATAAAAAAGTCAGTTTGTCATTTTTAGTGACTTTTACACCTCATTTTGGTCAATTACATTCTGTCAATTTGGCAGAATGTTACACATGTGAAGTTATAATACTCGTACTACTGGAGGTTATACTCCCAGCAAAGACCTGACGTCATTTACAAATATTGCTGACTACATCTCTCTAATGCACTGGTCTCTCTTTCATTTTGACTTTGTTAATTGACATCACAATACTCTTCGAAAGAGAGGCCGGTACATAAAAATTGAATATAACATAAGAACTTTGTGAGGTGTAATATAGCTTCATGGCTACGTCATACTTTAGTTGAACCATTAACATTTTACAAAGAAAGAAATAAATGTTTAGTATAAGAAGAAGTTTTAATGTAAATTGTTTTTAATTACAACACATTTGAAAATTTAATTTCTCAAGAGTGGCCTATCGGTTTTAAATTATTAAACTCATTATTAGAACCAGCGCTACGCATTATAGATCGAACGTTTTTAAAATTCACGAAAATACGTGAAACTTAAACAAATATAGAAGAAACCACAAAAATGAAGCAACTCATGTGACGTAATCATACGAAAAAGTCTTAATTACGAACAAACCGCCCGGAGACAAACAAAAAAGGGTATAAAGTGAATAAATCAGGTCGCAAACGACTGAAAACCGGATCAAGGCGGTAATCCCCAGTCTGGTAACTGGTTGTAACCGGATTTAACCGGATATAGCAGGCGCGGGCACCTGCGATAACGACCTAGGGTTGTTAAATTGTGGCGAGTCTATGCAGAAATTGAACTCCTGAACAGCTGAGTCCTTTAATCAAGCTCAGGCACTTTTTATTTGATACGTATCTTTAGGGTTTTTAGATAGGTTTTACATTTTAACAGTCTTTAATTTATTCCTTAGAATAATTTTAATCATTTCCTCGAAAACGCCTGGACTAATTTTGAGTTCCTCAGCTAATATAATGGCAATTAGTCAGGATGTTACAAACTCTCTATCCTGGACCTGGTGAAATTCTGGCGAGATGCTTTAAGGGAAACATTTTTTTAATAGTTACAATTAGTTGCTTTTGAAAAAGTACGATTCGGTGAGGTCAAGCTAATTTCAATTAAATTTTGGATGCAAGAGAAATAGAATTTGATTTTTGATATGAAAAATCCCTTTAAATAAATGATTATATTATAACACAATAAATAAAAAAAACAATAATAACCTTCGAAATAACCAAAAGTAATGTAGTTAGAAACCATCTCGATCACATGTTTGAAACAAAACAGTCTGCATCGAAATCAGTCCATCCATTCAAAAGTTGTGGCATTTGTTGTTTGTTGAAATTTTTAACACCATTCTTTTTCCTTCGATGTTGAAAATAGTAAATACTAAATATGATAAGTGATTAGCTGACCTGGCGCACAATTGTAATAAATAATATCGCTAATATAAATATATTAAACCTCCTTCTGCTGTTTATCTTAACGCTTTTAGGTATTTCAACCAAATCAGTCTAACAATTAAGGAGGTGTTTTTAATGGGTAATCTTGCGTAAGCAAATAAATGAACTAGCACATTTTTTTTATGATATTGGAAGGCAAACAAGCAGACGGATTACCTGATGGTAAGAAGTTACGCCGCCTAGAGACATCAAAGCGGGTAATGGCGCGCTGCCAACCTTAGGCCGGGATGTTAGGCCTCGAGCAAAAGTAAGTTTACCGGCTACCTTACCCTCCAAATCGGAACACGTCATGACGTTATGACGGCAGGAATAGGTAGGGCGGTGGTACCAATCCTGGTGAGTCGCTGCGAAACTCTACCACCTAGTCAGATATATTGTAAAGTGGATATTAATTTGTAAGTTTGATCAAATAAAAAATCTAATGTAACTTTATAAAAACAAGTATATTAACATCTCAAACTTTATAATAGAGAAATTAATCCAGTGACCACTAAAACCTTATTCAGAAATCGTTTATTCAATGCATTTCTTAAAAAAACTGATCTTAATTACAAAAAAGAGAAGGTGAACAACTAAAAACTAAGCTAAACTTAACCTCGGCTGAAAGTTTGTTCGGTAACTTAACCATTTCATGATACAGTCTTCAAAGAACAACTTTATCGGCTCTCGTGTTAAAGTTTTAGACTTGACTGAAGCTTTCCAATCCGCGGATTACAATCTTGATATTCCACAACTTTTCCTTATGAAATGTTCGCAATTATATCTTGGGAACATATTTTATACATATGGACTGTATATGTATAAAATATGCTTGTCACCATACCATGTAGAACAGGGGTGGGCAAATTGTTTTGACCGCGGGCCGGAAAGTTAAAAAAAAATCAAGTGGCGGGCCAGTAAATTATAATTAATCTTGAGGCGGGCTGGTTTATTAAAACATCTAAAAATAGCAGGAAATGTTAAGATTATAAGACGTTGTATAAAGATAAAATAAGGCATTTTTTATTTTATTTTACAATCCTTTTATCAAAACAAAATCTACTTATGAAGTCTTAACATATGAAATACGCAATATATATGTTTGAAGTATCGATTCAGTGCCTTAATGGTTTAAATTTCAATAGTCTTTTAACATTTCGACCATTTTTTTTAAGGAGGTTCATATTTTTTCTAAAAAAAACCCTAGGCGGGCCGGATCAAAACCTCTCAAGGGCTGGATCCGGCCCGCGGGCCGTAATTTGCCCACCCCTGATATAGAACAACTCTTGAAAGGATTTTTAATATTTAAAGACTAAGAGACACCTAAAATTCGAGATTCCCAAATCATCTATTTGAAACCTGTTAAAGATCTTTATTTTTGTTTGAGATTCGAAGACAAACAGATGGATTTCATGGTAGAGCTATATTCTGAATTCAAACCTAAAGGTAAACCTGTAAATGGTATACTAAAAGTGGTATTGGTATTATACTAACACTGGTATAATAATAAGCCTTATTCTAGACCGAAACACGACAGCGGTGAACACCAGCCATCTCAATTTGCCCAAGTATTGTTATTTTTAGTGTTGGAATAACTTATTAATAATAGGTAAGTAGTAATCCCAGTAGTTTTGTTAGTAACGACATATTTGATATGCTCTCCTCTTACCAGATGTCACACGTAAATGCAAATGGTCTACTGGTCTATGCCACACAGAGGACGCGGACCAACACATTAACATTTCTCAGTATTGTGATATAGTACATAGTTAAACGAAGTTACGCCATAGATATAAAAAAAGTAATAATTTTACCCTACAATTTATTGAACTTGCAAAATATATTTGTAAAGCGCTATACGTTTGGAAAGCACAGAAGGATTTTTTGTCATGAGCTTAAACATAACTATATCATTATTTTTTTTATTGATATTGAAGGCAAATAAGTAGACGGATTTCCTGATGGTAAGAAATTCATGCCACCTAGAGACATCAAAGGTGGTAATGATGCGTTGCCAACCTGAGGTCGGAATGTTGGGTTTCGAGCATAATTAAGTTTACCGACTGTCTTATCCTCGGAACCGGAATCAGGTATATTAACTCAAAATGTTCAGATATTTTGTTGAAGCTCTCATTCCGAAACACAGATTCAATGACATAAGATTAAAAATTAGAAACTTGAAAATCCTTAACAAGTTCAAACTTATTAATTCCACACTTAGCTCCCGAAGTTCCAAGTTCCAAACTCTCGCACCAACACCATTCATCCGTCTCAATTTGCGTCAATCTTTGTTGAGAGTTATTAATTTTGAATGGATTATGTTGTTTCGAATTGTTTGTGAACGAAATGAGACTGCGAAGTACAGATCCAGTTTGTAGGTAAAGTTGTTATTATACTACGCAACTGTTTGTGATTGGCGGATCGATACTGAAAATACAGCAAGATTTTTTTATCACCATCCAATTTTTTACTGGGCATAAAGTATCTATAGATAAGTCCATTTATGAAAAAAAATAGATATTTAGCAGGTAGCTATCTAGCATGTCAGAGCACTCAGCGCGTAGGTACGGAGCGCGCGCTGCCCATAAACATCAACATTTTGTAGACGACTGACTAAAAGACTAAAAGAAAAAACACGTATTTAATTATTTTCACTTAAGATCAACATATTAAAATTTGGATGGTGATTAAAAAGTCAGGGTGTATATTATTATGGGACAGGAAGGAAAACAAAAAAAGGTGAAGGATTCACACACGATGGAAGTGAAACTTCAGTATATCGACAAAAGAATGAGATGAATATATATTTGTGTCTCTTAGCTTTCGTTTTTCCGTTGCACCCGTTTTGAAATCACAACGATTCTAAAGAAGTTTCACTTCAAAAGGTGGTAGGTGGAAATAGTGCGTTGTTAATCCAAGACTGGCGAGTCAGTTATCTCACACATCACACATCGGCACACAAGGGTGGGCATTAACCTTATAGCAGCAGCATCACCGGGGAAGGGTTCTAGGGATGTGGATTTATCACCTGGTCATTAAAGAATCTAGCAAACCAAATTCACTTGAGCCTGTAGATCCTATCTTCAGGTGTATCAGCGATATTTTTTTTATTATCAGGAAAATTGTCTATTTCTTTGACGTATAATAACAGTGACAATTATTTGTTGGGTAAAATTGTGATGCAGAGCAAGAAAAATTTCAATAATCATGAACTTATATGACGGATGTACATATCAAAGGTATATAACATGTAGTAATATACGTAAATTAACCAACATGATAAAAGGAGATACGAGCAGGGAAAACATGTAATAATAATAAATTTCACGTCTAAAAGAGAAACCTCAACGAAGTTTGTACGAAGTTGGGTAAATATACCGCATTAATATGAGTTTAAGTTGCAAACAAACTTAAATCCAAACACTGGAACTTGCACTTATGAGTACGCCGATAAGTCCTAAGATATGAAAAAAATATGAAAAAATAAAACTAATAATATTTTGAATTATGTATTTGTATGTATTATATTTGAATTGTGCTTAAAAAACTAATGTTTTTTTTAAAAAGTCTTCTAAAAATACAATCCGTTACGACCACGGCACTGTTGTAGACTACACGTCACTACTGACAAACAAGCAGACGGATTTCCTGACGGTAAGAAATTTACGCCACCTAGAGAGACCAAAGGTGGTAATGGTGCGTTGTCAACCTGAGGCCGGGATGCTAGGCTTCGAGCAAAAGTAAGCTTACCGGCTACCTTATCCTCCGAACACGTCATGACGTTATGGCGGCAGGAATATATAGGTAAGGCGGTGGTACCAAACCGGGTGAGTCTCTGCGAAACTCTACCACCTAGTCAGATGTCACGGTGTTAGTGACGGTAGGCCTATGCTCGCCTTTTACGAGCTGCCTGGCAGAAAGGCAGATGGTCTATTCTACAAAGGGGCCCGGACCAACACGGGGAAAATGTTTTCTGTGGATGTTTTATTTTAGAGCATCAATTGACCACGGGTTAGAATGGTATACTTTAGCCTTAAGGTAGTCGCACAAAAAAAATCCATTGGACTCAGATCCGGACTACGTAGTGGCCAGAAGATGTCTCATATCTTAGAGATCACTTTGTTAGGGAAAAGTTGATAGATGTAGGGCATAGCAGTGTTAGAAGTACGGGAACTTGCTCCATATTATTGGAGCCACATCCATATCTTAAAGCCTGGCGATTATGGTATGATAAACTCTCAAAGAAGTAAGTTCCTGCAATGCCATGAGCTTACAAAATGGCACAAACTGTCACATCAGAACTATGAAAGACTTTCTAATGCTTAAGTTTTGGAGTGAAGGGGCTCCAGTAGCGGCAATTTAGTTTACTAATATGCTCGTTAAGATAGAAGTGAGCCTATTTAAAAACATTTTGTTATTGAACTAAGTAAACCGATTCAAAATTTTATTCCCCGTGTTGGTCCGGGCTCCTTTGGAGAATGGACCATCTGCCTTCCTGCCAGGCAGCTCGTAAATGGCGAGCATGGGCTTAGTGTCACTAACACCGTGACATCTGACTAGGTGGTAGAATTTCGCAGCGACTTACCCATAACGATCATAACGACATAACGTGTGTGGTAGTATTGCCTTACTTGTCATAGTCACCCTGATGTCAATGTTGCCACTGTACTGCAGCAAGCAATCTAGATAGATCGTCGCAAAACTTGATCATGTTAGTAAATATATTTGTAGTATAAATCCCAGATAAATCAGGAGTTTAGCTTGGTATCAAAAAATTGTGCGTGTACTTATGTACACGCGTTAGAAGTTATACTTCTTCGGCGTAAAAAGATAAAAATCTTTTTAAAAATTTTATCTTTTGCCTTATTTTACATTTGGAGACAAAATGACACTAACAATAATAAATTTAATACATTAAAAGTTTAATTATAATACATTATTTAGTTAAATAAAATTTATTTAATATTTAAGGTACCTTTTTTTGAAAAACTAAAATGTTATCTATATCTAACTTCATCATGTCGGTTTTCCGTGACGGTGTGCGCGCGCATCGTAAAACTTTACCCTCATCATATTTTCCTAACGCGCCAAAAGAAGTATAACTTCAATAATATAATTCGTTGATTTAATATAAGCTGGTTATCATAAACTCATTTGTGGAAGGGCTGCGACGGGTACAAGTACATTCAGGTACTAGCTTTGTACCTGATAACTGTAATCAGTCTTTAACAAAGCGTGCACCTTCCATGTGTCGGCCATTACAACTATGAACACGTCAGTGAATTAGTTGTTTATGCTTAAAAATATACAAAATCTTACCTTTTCAAAATGTCGTATCTCCGCCAGTAATGTAAAGTTGATATGAAGAAAGCGAGCATCCTCACAAGAGCGTGCTTTGGCCCGGTACCCGGGCTTATCGAAGAAGTACTTAAAACCCGTATACTCCGAATTGTCTATGTTAACTTTTAAGGCACCTTTGAATTGATAATCACCACCACATCCTGGGCACAAGTCGCCGATGGTGAATCTCTCAAGAGGGTAGGGTCGCCCGGCCGCCCCCGAGCGAGGGCGGCCTGGCCATGTCCCAACGTTTGTTTGTGGCCTAAGGCCTAAAGAAGCCCTTCGCAGCTTCCACCCTTCAATACTTTTATCAGCTTGTTCTGGTCTCCATCTCCATTTTGAGATCACTTATTCTGATTGTTTACTTTTGGTTCAGTTTAATGTCAATCCACTTTTTTTCACAAATTTGCTTCTGCTACGCATTGAGATGTGTCAATAGTGTTGTAGATATTTCAAGTTAAATTTTTACACAAACTTATAATTCTAGAAAAAAACAGTAATTTCAAAGTTATATGATCTAGTTCCTATTAAGAGTTCTTTCTCGCGGTTTAGCTCTCGTCCTGCAGCAGTACATCAAAGTGATGCAGAATGAACTAAGAAAAGTTTATGTAGTAGTATATGTTCAGTAACCTAATATAGATCCAATAATTCCAATTTTAGACCAGTCCTTCGTTTTTCGTTAAAAACTGACAACATTGTTGCTTCCAACGCGGTGTTGGCACCTCCGCCTTACTTATTCCTGTCGCCATAACGTCATGACGTGTTCCGGTTCGGAGGGTAAGATAGCCGGTGAACTTAATTTTGCTCGAGGTCTAACATCCCGGCCTCAGGTTGTCAACGCACCATTACCACCTTTGATGTCTATAGGCGGCGTGAATTTCTTACCATCAGGAAATCCGTCTGCTTGTTTGCCTTCCAGTATTATAAAAAATACATAATGGTTTTGTCAGATGCATAAATAAAATATTAACTCACGTCAAACTATAAAGCCTATTTTGTTTGTACTTCTTCAGCGAGCCAATACACGAAACTCAGTTTTATATTGATTGACGGATTAATTTGGTTCAGTTAAGCATGATTCAAACGTGAAGCGACAAACTGGCAGCAAAACTTATCGTTAAATGGGTGTCTTAGCAAAAGCGTTAGAAGGAAGTTCCTAAAGCCACATTATAATGCTTATATCGTGGGAACAGCTTGCTAAACGTCTTTAGACTTTCAGATATTGTAAATGTAATTAGTAGGTTAAAGGGCGCTATTTTTTATATTTTAGACGTTTGTTAAGCAACCAGACACTTTCAAAATTTTAACTCCTTATTCGTTACAGTTTCGCTAACTGATACTGGACACTACGTTTTTTTTTTGAAATGCCTACTGTTGTGTACGTCTAATGCTCAGATAAAGTATCCCCTAGATGGATCACATTTAATCAAAACTTACGGAAAAGTTTTTTCTCTTTTTAATGAGAACAAAATGTCATTTGCTTGAAAGAGAAAGTTATAGTATCACTAGTGGGTCTAAAACTATCAAATGACGCCAGTTTGACTATACATTAATACATATTGATATATCGCTGCATAGTGATGTGTACATTTTATCGATAATTGAAATACAAGTGACAAGTCCTTGTCGGTCGCTGCAGAAAGCACTATTTCTTTATATATTTTATTGGGGAGACATAAAAATAACATTTTACTTATTATGTTACTATATCAAGTGGGTGATAATAATTTTTTTAATAACCTTTTCGTATTACAAAATCTACTTAATAAATTTTAATACGATTGGGTAGGTTTGAAGTTTGTACTACCGAACAACTTAAAACTTAGGTACTTAAGTCCGAATTCGCAAGGGAGTTAGTGTTTTTCCTAATTTTTCTACAATCACGCAAAGTCTGCGTAAGGGATTGCATTACATTTCTTACCTCTTGAAAACGCACATAACATTTTTCTCGACTATGTAAATAGTAAGCAGCTTTTTTCAACTATTTCTATGCACATAATTTAACTGCAGAAAAAGTAATTTTGTACATTTAAATGAATTT
>NJDD01001324.1:138170-178767 GCA_002245505.1 Calephelis nemesis
TACAGTCAGAAAGGATTTAGACAAGGACAAGGATTAAGTCCCCGTGTTGGTATAGGCCTCTTTGTAAAATAGACCATCTGCCTTTCTGCCAGGCAGCTCGTAAAAGGTAAGTTAAGGCTTACCGTCACTAGTACCGTGATTTCTGTCGCTTCGAAACTCTACCTAGATGAATTGGTATCACCGCCTTACTTATTCCTATCGCCATGACGTCAGTGCTTGCCGTTGACGGAGGAAAAGGTAGTCGTCAAACTTAAGTTCAAAGCCTAAAATCCCGGAATCAGTTTGGCGATGCACCATTACCACCTTTTAGAGACTGGAGGCGGCTTGAATTTCTTACCATCGGTAAATCCATCTGCTTGCTTACCTCCCAATATTACACAAAAAGAATATAGTCACTATGTTTTATCAGCGAACCCAAACGAAATTAGGATGTCGTCGTTGAATATTTTATGGATGTATTTTTTTCATTAAATGTAAATTTTTGTGAATGATGAAGATTTTATTACGTTTTTCAGCAAGTCATAAAAACATTATTATAAGATTAAGATTTTAAAAGATTATCAAAAGATCCATCATTCAAACCTGATCTAAATTTAACAAGAACACAAGCGCGGCCGCGGTTATTAATTAAAATCTGAAGAAATACGCCTTCGTGAAAATCACTAAATCATGATCCCTGCAATGGCATGGCCACGAATTTAGCGGCGCGACTGACAAAACGCTGCTTCCGGAGTTATGTGTAAATTTAGTAAAACAAACCATGTTTTACTCTTAGAATTTATATGAAAAGTAATAGTTTCTTTAAGAAATAGGTTCTCGAAAATAACAAAAGGAGTTACTGAGGAAATCTCACTAGTTTAAGCTTTCGCACCAACAGACGCATAAATTTTAGCAGTAAATAATAGGCATTTTTACTAAATGTAAAATTATTAATATCATTTATTTATCACTAGCTGTTACCCGCGGCTTCTTTCGCGTGGCAGTTAATGTATTTACTGATTAATTAAAGAAATCGTTTTAATTAAAACTTTTTTGTACCACATTGATATGGTCTTTCATAAAAACTTTCTACCCCTATTACACCTCCTTAGAGTTAGAATTTCCAAAACCTCTTAAATACATATCTACTCATTTTTAATAAGTAGCTCAAAAATAAAGTTAAAAAAGTGACGGTCCTCCATACGTTCTACCATTAAGTTCTAGCCCTAATAGATAATAAAAAATTACATAAAAATAAAGCTGTCGATCTTAAACCCTTAATTTTTTCTCAAGTCGATCTTCACAGCATAAAGTATAGGCACCACTTAGGGTATGATGTTAAGTGTTGAGCTACTTTGTGGAAATCCATTATTACAAATATATGGTATAGCCTTTAATAAGAAAATGACTAGCTGATTCAAATCCGTATTACAATATTCAAATTGTTAAGGAATAACATTGTAGTGATACATAGAACTCTATCCCCTACCTCCTAGCTTCAACAGAAATTTAAGCCAAAAAAATCAGCTTTTTTAAAAATAGGTACAGTTTATTTTATTTTTCAAACTTTAAATAATTTTCTTAAGGCCCACAATTATCTTACTTAGAAAAAGACGCAGCAAACAAAACTCGCCGCTATACTTCGTGGCCGAAAGGAAATATCAAAGATGATTGTAGGCCTATTAATCAAATTGCCTTGATTAATTATTAGAATATCAGCAATTAAGAGCGAATTGCCAAAACAGAGAGGAGATATTTTAGTATTTCAAAAGAAAATTTCAATTAATTTTACATGTTTACTTATAGTTAAGCTGTAGCCATCTTATAAACAGTAAGATTTAAGCTGATATTATGTTTTGTATCACCGAAGAAAAGAACCTTGGATTACTTTAGTCCATTTTTATTAATATGAGTGTATATGAGTCAATGCTGTTTAGGAAGATAATAAAAAAAAACAGACGCAGGCGAATAAAAAGGGGCAGAAAAATAAATTTTAAGATTTTTTGTCTGCTATATTATGACTGCGATTCGCGCCGAGAATTCATTATTTAGATCGATTATACTCATTATTTTTTTATTTGGCAGTACGTACAGTCTGTACAAGACTGTCCCGTAACATTTTCAAATTATAACTTTTGTAGTTCAAAATCACAGACATACTTGTAACAACACTCGGTATACCTACCGAGTAATTAACTAAATAACCTCAAATTCAGAATTTACAGGTCCTCTTAAAGCGGTGTTCGGGCTTTGTATTAAATATCAACAATGCTAATGTTATTAGAGGCAAGTTTGTTTGTATATTATAATTAATGTTAATTGACTAATTAAATCGGGTTAGCGTTTATATCAGACAGTCGCGAATGAAGTCGCTGGTAAAGCTAGTATTTATTTCATCATTTTTTAGTATAGAAATAAAAAAGGTATAGAAAGTAAAATTTATTTGTCGAAAAAAAAATAGTAATTTCGATTGCTGATTTTTTTCAATTATTACGGTCAAGAGATAGAGTAGATAAGTCAGGAGATCCGCCTGCTTGTTATTTGTACATAATCACTTTAATCGGACTCAAAAAACATACATTTCTGAAAGTCACGCTCAGTTGTTAAATTCGTCGATAGCGCGATTTTAGTTTCGGTTTAAGAGATACACTGTATGACAAGTGACATCCAAATCTGTCGGTGGCCATTGAGATACAGCAGCCGAGAGTATCGATGTTAATAAGTTCATTTCCAATTTACATGAAGCCGCAACTACACAAATACAACACAAACGTAACAAAAATTTAATCGCTTTGTTCAATTACAAAGAAAAACAGAACAAAGGGTATTCAGTGGGGCACTTAATTAAACGTTTCTCAAAGCATACAAATAGAGGAAAGACTGCTACAATTGTTTCATGCAGCTCGTGGCTAATTATTCTGTACTGGAGAGATGCCAGAAGCCCGCACTCCAAATTCACGATTGTTTTATACTAATGTGATAAAATTGAACTTAAGTGGGCGAAAAACGACATAATGTCAGGTTTAAGATATCTTCATTGTAGAAGACAAAACGCTATTGCATAATATATTATATATTATTCATCACATAGTTCTCTAAAGGATATACTTAAAATTATTTGAAGCTGAATACTCAATGAACTCAGAGGAAGTAAAGAAATAAATATCCATTCATCAAAACATAGAGGTTACATCATGGCGAGGTAAGATCACGTTTAGATCTTTTTTTTTAGTTCTAATAAGATACTTTTGATAAATTTGTGTCTAATTAATATCAACAAAAACATAATGTGGAAAGAATGACTGATGAAAGATTGACAAAGCAGATATACAATGCGAATGTGGATGGATGTAGGTACCCGGGGAGACCAAGGCTGACATTTCACGGTCAGATCGATCGGATATTATCCGAGGGTGGTGTCAAGAGTCTCCGCAACCGGCGAGTTGTTGTTGAGCGAATGTGAAGGAAGCAAGACAGGTTTGTCAGGATCGTGATCTCTGCCTACCCCGTAAGGGACTTGGCGTGAAGATATGTATATATGTATGTAAAAAAATACTTCTTTAAACGAGTGAACTTTATCGAAACTGTATCCTACAAAACACAAGGGGTACGCTAATTGCCTATTTACATACTACATGTTCATAGAGTTGTCGATTTGCACTTCAATAAATTAATTTCGTGCGAATCGCCTACAAAAAATCTATACATATATATAAAATCAATTACTGTTCGTTAGTCTCGCTAAAACTCGAGAACGGCTGAACCGATTTGGATAATTTTGGTTTTGAATTATTTGTTCAAGTCCAGGGAAGGTTTAAAAGATAAGAAAAAGGAAAATACTTGCGAGAAAACTAAGAAAAACAACATTTTACTTTTTCCCATACAAACTGAACGGGTGGAACGAAGTTCGCCGGGACAGCTAGTTACCAATAAAACTGGTCGATTCGAACATTTCGTGCGAGTTAAATTCGTGCGAAAAATATATTTTATACAAATAAATGCATACCTACTAAAAAGACGATTCTTCATTACCATTCACTGGTAAACGTTAAAGACTAAAAAAGCAAAATTAAAAAAATAGTTTAAGAAACTAAATAAACGCTTATTTACCTAGCTGGACTAAAAAATAGAAAATAATTTTCTGTGAGTAAATTTTTTTTGATCGAAAAAAAGGGCCGCGTGGTAGGGTTGTTGTAAGTAATAACGTATAAGTTTTTTTTTTATTTTGAGCGTCGTTTTAAGTTTTTTAAACTTTCATTTATTTAACTTACAATTCTTTCCGTTCACTTGAGTATCTTTCAAACTTAAATCTACTTTGACGAGATTCTTGTTTTAATTCAGTAAAGAAAATGGCTAAGCTCGATTATTACAAAGTGTTTCTACTCCAGTGATGATGAATCAGCTGGGATATGTCTTCTAACAAGTAAACATAAATCAAACCAAAGGTTTCCTCGGAAATGAATATCCGGAAAGAAATGAGATCTTCTACAAATCTCGGGATGAAAACCGTCCCTGATTTTGTGTTCGGATTTTTATGTTTGATCTCCTCTCCAAATATATTTAGGGATTCAATTACCTGCTAGTATAAAGATGTTAGCATGTTTGCTCTGTTACGGTGAATAATTTGTCGTACCTATACTAGTACACATAATGAATTCAGTATAAACATTATTTTCATCCCATTCCGAATAAATTTAAGATTTTTAATCTAAATATTGATTCGACCAATATGTATTTTTATGATTGCCAATAGACATATTGATTTTTTCGTCATATTTTGTGAAAAACTTTAAAATATTTTTTACTTGATATGTATCCGAGGTACATGAAATATACTTTTTTATTGAGATGTATCAGTAGCTCAATGGTTAGAGCATTCGTCGGCTTGAGACGAAGGTTACAGGTTTAAATGCTGTCTGGGGCGAAATTTTTTCTTTATTTAAAATTTATAGAAATGTATCCGAGATAGTTTATTGCTACCAAGTCTGGAACTGATCTTCGGATCCCAGGGAAATTAAAGGAAATCCTTAATTTTTTTGTACAAGTAATCGAAGTCGTCATTTTATAGTTTGACAATGTCTTTGCTAAAATGTCTGTACATCTAAAAGCTAAACAACCGATTTGGAAAGTGAAGTAAAGTATGTCCACGTCCATGTCCCCGAAGAGTTACAACCAGAGCACCCACGACGAGACAAAAAAACTAAGCCCCATACTGTAGTATGTGGCAAAAGCCTAGTGCCAACAAAACAACGTTTCCCGCGTTGTTGTTATTAGAAAGTTGAAAAAAGATATATTATATCTTTTTGTTATCCGACCTGGGGATCGAACTGGTACCTCATAGAATAAAGTCCTACACCTGCTGGTAAACCACAGAAGCGATACCGATTTTTAAAATTCATTTGAATTTATTTTTAATAAAAATATGATTTTCTGTCAGGAGTCATATTCTAGAAACTCAGTTGCTTCTAATACAAATTGTATTCCTAATTCTGCTAATCATTTTATATCTTTATTAAATAGTAAATCTATTTTACCAAGTTGTATACCATGAAATCAATGGTCTATTTAGCGCCGGCAGCGAGCGATCGGAGCAGGACATCGCCATCAATAATTCAGTTTGCGAGTAAGTTTGATCTTAGGACAAAGTTCGATTGCTCAAGCGGTGCTATAATATACTGCACTATCGCAGAAAAATGAATTTTTATTTTTAACTAGCTTGAATGAACCGCCGAACTTCATTCAACGCGTTCAGTTTGTATGGAAAAAAATTAAGTATTATTTTTTCCAAACCCTGTAATTTTACTGGTTTTTCTCCTCATAAAAACCTTCTCCCGACAATGACTAACACAGATAAAAAATAGCCAAATTGGTCCAGTCGTTCGTAAGTTATGCGCTTGCCAACATACACAGCGATTCATTTTTATATTTTTAATTGTCATTAAATCATTTCTGTTCTTGGCTTTACGATGACGTTAAAAATATTTGCCTCTCCCACAAAACCCGGATGAGATATTATAAAGTTCAAAAGTATCCTTCTCCAAAGTAAAATCCATTTTTATTGGTACTGAAATTCACCTTTTGAAGTTATTTCTTTAGTAGTTATTATTATTTGTTGAGTTTTTATCAGTTTAAAGTAACATTTTAACAAAGAATTCTAAAGGTTTTTAATTTCTTCAAATGTGTGACATTGCGAACCAGTTACCTGTACTGGGTTCCAGCGCAATAAAATTAAGCAAATAATATGTACGCAATAGACAAGCACCCTACACAAAAATGGGTTTTTAAATAGAACTTTTACTTTTCTACAAAGTAGTTTATTAAAATAAATTACTATTTAATTATAAATTTATAATATTTTACTAAAATAAAACGGTTTAGATATTTGATGTCAAAAAGGAAAATAAATACTTTATAAATGCTACTAAATACGAAAAACGGCGCTTTGCCTTGTTGAAGGTGCTATCTAATGGTTAATATAATTTTAAAGGCGTTAATATGTTAACTCCAGTTTCTTCACTTAATCTAATGCAATAATTATTTAGAATATAAAATATTTTTTTGCGCGTTTTTATGTATCACATAAATAACTTTGAACTTACAAAAAGAAACTTACAAGAACCAAAGAGAAACTTTGATGTAAAATGTAGCCAAGACGAGACAATAAGGTTCACACTTTTAAAAAGATTTCATGTAAACTAGAAATACGTGCAGATGTTATAATTGGATGACGAGTAGGTACATGAATACTACTTTTGTATTGTAATGTAAGGTTGTACATATACTGAAGATTATTTTAACCTTCGTCTCAAACAGGTAAAATTTTCTACAACACTGAATTCCTAAATAGCATAATATTAATTGATTATAATTTGTGTGTACATAAAGAATTTAAAAAAAAAGTAAAAAGATGATGATAAGAATTTAAGCATATCGCTTTTATTCCAACCCAAGTGTTAGCTTCATTCCGTCCGAGTTTGTTCCACTTCCTAAAGTTTGTGATTCATTTCAGCTGTAAACTTTTATCCAAACAGTCCATCGTAAAATCTATCTTCAGATCTCTTTATTAGTTTTCTATATTATAAAGGAGTGTAGAAAATAAACTCTAAAATTAATATCTCTTATAATAATTTAAACGCAGTAAAACTGCAAAAAACCGACTTCAAATTTGGAACATATGTGGTTTCCTCATGAATGCTAATGTAGACCTGGACCAAATTATAATGGGACCACCGGGAGTATAGGCTTTCAATTAAAAAACAGTTTTTAAAATCCGTCCACAAACATCGGAATAATCGAGTAACATATATACAAAAAAACATACGGTCGAATTGAGAACTTCCTCCTTTTTTCGTCGGTTGAAAACTATAACGTTAAACATGGTGGTGCTCTACCAGTTGACTTTAGTCCATGTTCTTTAATGAGATCAATTAAAGGCCAAAAAAGTTATTTTCAGAGTTTATTGAACGTTTTGATTTCGTTTAATACTAGTTGCAAATAATGTGTCGACTACTCGCAAGCGTTGACCAATAACGCTTTTTGAGTCTTTGTGCAATCTATCTTTACATATAATAAATCTGTAGAAGGGTCAATTCTGTACATTGAAAATATTGAAAAAATAAATAACACTATGCAGTGATACTGGATCGATACCAAACCCAAACATGTGATTAAAAAAATGTTGTCCGTCTGTCTGCTCAGGCATCACGTGAAAACTAACTGTTCGATTTCGATGAAAATTGGTATAATTATATCTTATTATCCTGGGCATAAAATGGGATACTTTTTATCCTGGAAAAATAAGTAGAAAAAAAATCTTTATTTTTCAGTTTTATCACGCGATGACCGACATCCGCGCGGACAGAGTCGCGGGCGAAAGCTAGTTTAAAATAAGTTAAATACATGACATATAAACTACCATTCAATTTCGTCTTTTTTATCTGAGAGGTCAGCGAAGAAGCACACGGATCTTCTGAAGGTAACAGGCGACGAACCTACGTACCTACACCATAAATGTAATTTTTTTTATGATTTTGGAAGGCAAACAAGCAGACGGATTTCCTGATGGTAAGAAATTCACGCCGCCTAGAGACACCAAAAGTGGTAATGGTGCGTTGTCAACCTGAGACCGGGATGTTAGGCCTCGAGCAAAAGTAAGTTTATCGGCTACCTTACCCTCCAAACCGTGTGAAACATTTGGGATTAAAAAAAAATATTGTTTAGATGTATGTAGACACGAACTACTTGGTGCCACTTTTGAGCCTTCTATTACTCAATACCTCTTTATCGTGAACACATAAAACTAGGTGTTTAATTATATTTGTAAGGACATCTACAAGCTCAAATTTCGTAAAGCTAGTTCAAACATCGAAAATTTTAGACCTGATTGACTGACTAACTTAAGTAGCTAACCCTTACTTCCCCAGATTACACAAAAAAAATAGATATATTTACTTCAGTAAAAAACATCAACATAATTAGCATGGTGTGGAGATCTTCTTTTAAGTAATTCACTACTTGTGTTAGAAGATCCTATTTTCCAAACTCACATAACTGCTATTGTTTTATGTATCCTATAAAACCTAAGAAATATAGTTTAACACTTTTTATTATATTTGATACTTTCCATCGTCGGCACTTGGTAAAACTTCCAAATATTCATATTTTTAAAGAAAGAAACACTTGTACTGTTTTACTTATCACTTATAATTTATTACTTTGTAATTAATAGCCTACCGGTTTCGCTTATACAGCATCATCAGGGCTAAAACTTAAACTAATAAGTAAAACAGTACAAGTGTTTCTTTCTTTAAAAATATGACTTTTTATTATGTTATTTTGTTCCGATAAATACATAATTGGATTTTGCATGGAACTTGACACTCATTTAGATCTTTATTATTTTTGTGACGAAGCCCTCAGCCAAGAATAAATTTTCTATCGAACTTGGTTTTACTTTTTTACATTTATGTTTTTGGTGGTATAAATAATATTAAGTACTTTAAATTAATATTTTGCACAATTTTAAAATGGCATTAGATGTGACTCTAATTACCATAAACTTCTACCGTATTCAAAACTAGCCAGTCATAAGAAGAAGCTCGAAATAAATTCCACGGCAACCAAGATATATATTACCATAATATTTATTTAAACTAAATGTTTTTCCAAAAATATAGATACTACTACAGAAAGCTTTAACTACAAGTAAAATAGTATCTTTCGAAATCCGGTGACGCTATCATGAAAATTTCCTTTCGAATCGTCAGGTTGAATTTTGGCATTCGCCAAAATGCAAGCAAGAATTTTCAAATAAGTGATTTCACATTTTTCAGATGGGCCGCGACATGACGTTAGGAAAAGGTGCAATGTGAGTCCAATCTGGGAGGGTTGTGTCAGTATCCACCTAGTTCAACTGGCTGCATTAGTAGAATAATACAGGAATTTAAATATGTTCGACAATCTTACTAGAATCAATGGTGTCTTCTCATTCCTCTGCCATTAAATGCCTACAACTTTTTTCAGTTTAAGTTCTTTTATGTGATATTTCGAATAGTTTCGATTCGCATTTGTTTTCGAAATGGCGAAAACTTCGTGGTAGGGATACTGAATGTATTAAAGGTTAATGAGGATCCACCACTACGCCGTGATCCATTTAAATCAAGCCGAGGATTTGCAATTCATAAGTAGAAACTATTTCCTTCAGTTTGAGGGGTTTTTATTAATGTGATAGTAGATGTTATCTTATATTAGACCAGGCGGACACCGTCGGTAAATCGAAGATCATCGACTACCAGTGAGAGACGGACATAATCAGAGAAAAGACCCTACGTAAAGTCAACAAAAGTCAATCACCCAATAAAACTTTATATAATATTTAAAGTAACAAAAAAAAATCGAACAAAAACATGCAAATCTATATATATATATATAAATCAATTGCTGTTCGTTAGTCTCGCTAAAACTCGAGAACGGCTGAACTGAACTTTTGGTTTTGAATTATTTGTAGAAGTCCAGGGAAGTTTTAAAAGGAGAGAAAGGAAACTAGGAAAACCAACATTTCAAATTTTCCCATACAAACGGAGCGGGTGGAACGAAGTTCGCCGGGACAGCTAGTTACAAATATAAATTTCAATGCATTAAAAATTAACACTCAGTATAAAGTGACTAATTAACTTGAAATTTAAAGCCCGGTGAAGTTGTAAAAACTGCAAGGTTGGCAACACATTAGTCACTTCAAGAAAATTGATCCGGAATGTAGAGAAACACATAAAAGCACAGGCCATCGGGGAGAGAGAGAGAGAGAAGTTCACCGGGTCGGCTAGTATTAAACACTCAACAATTACTACGTTCGTCGTTTCTGGACAAAATTTATAAAAGGCAACCTCAAAATAAATCCTAGCTAGCCTAAAACCCAGCTTTCGAATAAAGATTCGTCAAAACCTATACTTTATCACAATACTACAAACATACCCAATCTGTAACATCCTCTTTTTTGGAATGGATTCAATATACTCGCCGTCTATAGCTACCACTGAAATTAATAAATAAATGGTATCGTACAAATTTGAGGCTGAGATGGCTCCATACCGTACGCGGAATACGATGGTGGCGAAAACTGACATCAGGGCGGCAGGAATAGGGAAGACGTTCAAACCAATTTGGATAACCACTATCTATAGGATTAGATATTCACGATAGTGACTTTTTTTTATGATACTGGAACGCAAACAAGAAGACGGATTTCCTGATGGTAAGAAATACTCGTCACCTAGGGACACCAAAGGTGGTAATTGTGTGTTGCCAACCTGAAGTCGGGATGTTAGGCCTCGAGCAAAAGTAAGTTTACCGGCTACCTTACCCTGCAAACCGGAACACGTCATGACATTATGGTGGCAGGAATAGATAAGGCGGTTGTACCAATCCGGGCGAGTCGCTGCGAAACTCTATCACCTAGTCAGATGTCACGGTGTTAGTGACGGCAAGCCTACGCTCGCCTTTTACGAGCTGCCTGGCAGTAAGGCAGATGGTCTATTCTGTAAAGGAGCCAGGACCAACACGGGGAAAAAAATGGCAGAAAAGTAGTTATTCTATATTCCACAAAGAGGCTCGGAATCATTCCCGGTAATATCTATATTAAATAAACAAATGCCTGCTCTTGTCGAATATCGTACCTGTGCTTCGTAAATAGTCAGTGGCGTCAGGTGTGTAACGTAAAACAAGTATTTTAAAGTAATTTAATAAATAAACCAATACAGTCTTACAGATTCGGCAAACACGAACAAAAACCGCAGTAACAGTAATAAATAACAGTGATTACAGTCCTTTGTTACAACCGCTTCATACACCATCTGGTGATAATACGCTCAAATATTAAATCATCGATTACTTTTGGCAGATACGAATTGGTTTCATAAGAAAAGATTAAAACTGATGCGATTTAAATCGTTTGCTAAAAATTGGTCACTTTATTTTCGGCACTGGATGGAGGTTGGAAGTCCATCGTATTTTTGATAGCAACATGAACGTATTGCTATACGTATAGACAATATAGAAATCTATAAACCTCTGTGTATAGCCTTACTGATTTGGCCACGGAGAGAGTTTTTTATTTTATTTATTTTTATTAACACTTTATTGCACACAAAAAACTAAAATACACGAGAAGTTAAAAAATCCTAAAAAGGAGAGCTTATCTCTAACTAAAGAAATTTCTACATAACTTTGTAAAAAAGGGATTAACATTACTTTCAGAATCCAGTTTTATATTATAAACTAAGTGTTTTTTTAATGATATTGAAAGGCAAACAAGCAGACGGATTGGTAAGAAAGTCCTGTTGCCTAGAGACACCAAAGGTGGTAATGGTGCGTTGCCAACCTGAGGCCGGAATGTTAGGCCTCGAGCAAAAGTAAGTTTACAGGCTATCTTACCCTCCGAACCGGAACACGTCATGACGTTAAGGCGGCAGGACGGTAAGGCCATAAAGACCTTTGTTGGAATATACAATGTACAGGTATGGTACAAGTGAGTGATAAACAAAACTAACTTACAAATACGAAAGTCCGTCTGTCTGTTACGCTTCACTAATGTATTAATGATATTTGTTATGACAAAAGACCTGAGTTCAAACATAGGCTCCTTTTTTTACATGAACCCCAAAATACTAACGGAGATGAAAATTTGTATGAAAATCACGTTAAAGTTAACATGGTCGCTATCCGAAACTGTTCACGTCTGAAAATCCGCGGGTAATCAGTTAGTCCAATGTTAATTGGTCGAAAAGAAGTAAAACTCGCATAACGAGACATAATATTTCACCCTAGAAAACATATTATACAAAGATACCAAATGTAATATGGCATCACAAATCTAAATCTGGGATGGTAAGCGTTTACTCCCAACCAGAAAATTAATTTTTAACACAATTCACAAACACAATCCATTTCAATTTTTTTTTTGAAATCTGGACGTCCGCGTCGTAAGGATGTCCTCGGTGTAGTTCCACCACATTGAATATATTTTCAACTTACGATATTAGTGCTCAAAGTGTTCTATTCCCGTTTGGAGCGTGGAAAATTTGTTAAACTCATGTATTCAAGAGGCATAATATCGTAGCTCCCAGTTCAATGAAATCCTTGCTGATTCAAATCCATGTCTTCTAAGGTACAAAAAGGGCTTTAAGGATATTCATTAACTAGCGTCCGCAGGCGACTCCGTCCGTGCGGATGTCAGTCTTCGCGAGATAAAACTGAACATTTTAAGATTTTTTTTCTACGTATTTTTCCAGGATAAAAAGTATCCCATTTTATGCCCAGGATAATAACTATACCAAGTTTCATCGAAATCGAACCGTTAGTTTTCACGTGATGCCTGAGCATACAGACAGACAGACACATACAAAAAAATTTTTAATCACATATTTGGGTTTGGTACCGATCCAGTAACACCCTCTGCTATTTATTTTTTCAATATTTTTAATGTACAGAATTGACCCTCCTACATATTTATTATATTTATAGATAACGGCCACGTTAGGTAAATATAATACATACTCGTTCTAATGCCGTATATTGCAAGGAGTTATGAACTAACGCGGGAAGAGAACACCACAAGCGACAAGCGACAAAAAGCATTGAAGCTACGTATATGCTTCAGATCGAAACGAATTTGCAAATACAAGATTGTTAGAACACCTCAAAGTTAGACGTAGAGCTGACGGGTATATACTTTGAACAGCATATTTAGTTTAAATATCCCATTCAATAGCACCAGACAAACTCTGTCTATCCGTCCAAAAGTTGTGATGCCACACACCTCTTTTTCCGTCGGGAGCAATATTTTGCACCTCGGACCACTACTTTATCTTCTGAACGGGAACACGCCAACGGCAAGCGCTACGTTATGACGGCAAGAATAGGTAAGGCGGTGGGTACCAATTGGGGCGAGTTGATGCGAAACTCTTTCACCTAGATAGATGTCACGGTGCTAGTGACGGAAAAGCCTATGCTAGCATTTTACGAACTGCCGGACAGAAAGGCACATGCCAGATGTTCTAATCTGCAAAGGAGTCTGAACCAACACGGAGAGGGGGGAGTATCATATAAATACAACATATCTCATAATTAGATTTGATTAACAAGTGCATGAGCTCTCGGTCTACAGCGGCCCGAGGGTCGTGTCCCACCAAACGGGAACAATTCCACTTTATTAGAGAATCCACGTAATTTAATTTTGTCGTCCCTGTTTAATTTGGGGTACATATATTTTTCACTGGTGGGAATTAAGGGCCTTTCAGTGCTTTAGTCTATCTTTTAATCCAGGTGTAATTACTACATAGTATAAAGTCGCTTCCTCTGTGCCTATGTCCCTTTGTTTGCTTAAATCTTTAAAACTACGAAACGGATTTCAATGCCGTTTTTTATTAGATAATGTGATTGAAGAGGAAAGTTATACGTATATTTTATACCCGTGAGAATCCGGAGCGGGCCGCTAATATACATATTGACCGCCTCGTTGGTTGAGTGGCTAGCGTACTCGCTTAACTACATCGGCCAACCGCGAGGCTCAGGTTCGATTCCCGACGGGGGCAGGCATTTGTGTGATGAACATTTAGATGTCTGCATTTCCGGGTCTGGGTGTTTATTAAATTTGTTCTGGTATCTATTTAAGTATTTATATGTAATAGTATCGTTGACTAACACCCACAACACAAGCATATAATTTGCTTACTTTGGGGTTAGATTCAATTTGTGTGATTTCTCCAGGGGTATTTATTTATTTATTTATGTTACTATTACATGTCTTTCTTTAGTTATTATCTGTAAGTAATACCGTATCACATTGCTACTCCATCAACAACTGTCTTGCTCACACATCACAGTAAAATAACTGATGTTTACAATATTGACAAATGATTTTTAGTTTTGACGTGGCAGGTTTCCAAAAAATATATTTCATTACATTTAGACAACAACTAACAGAAATGTATTTCGTTTAGATTCACGGAATCTATCAAAACTTGGGTTATTTATACCTAGACTTCAGTTGGACTTGACTGCATGAGTTTTTCCAAAAATTTGGTTTTTCCAATTTTCTAGTTTAAAAAGTGTTGCTCGGGATTGGATATATGTGCCCGGTTGGCGATAGGCTTGCCACCTATCATATTGTGGGACTTAGTGTCTTCGGCTAGTCGTGGGTGCCCTGGTTGTGCCTCTGCCTACCTCTTCGGGGATATGGGCGTGAAGATACTTTACTTTACTTTTTACTTTAGACTTTTTATTAAAACGTGTGAAAAGTTGGTACAAACTAACAAAACTAATCAGAAATGTATTTATAAATTTCTAGCGGCTGCGACGAACTTCGTGTCGCTTGACATTAACAGGTACTAACAGTTTCTATGAATGAAATTGAAGTGTGGTTTTACCCACCTTTTTTGTGCATTTTTCTCGGTTTCCCCTTATTTGATTCTTCTCCTGACAATAACTAGAAAGACGTATCTATAGGTATATAATGCGTTAGACACATTCCTACCAAATTCTTAAATCGTAGAAGGAAATATTTTTAACTTACTATCTACTTCCTGAAGTAGACCAATATTTTTTTTATTTAAAAGAAAATAGATTGAACCTAATCGCCAGTTATGGTTAAAAGTTTTCATAATTTTTGCTACTCATTATACTAATACGACTTAACAAGTTGATATCTATATTAATAGAATTTTATCAAATTCATAGAAACTTATGAAACGCAAATAATTAATACATTTTCGATTAATTTTAGGTCTGTAATCAATTTGTAAATTATTATAGTATGCATTGACACGATAGAGATTTTAAGACTTCTTCCGTCTTATTAATAAACACGGAGAAAAGTACACAAAGGTTTAACCTCGTATTATATTCTCTGTGGTCGAGCGGTCCGGGTGTTGGACTTGACTGCATGAGGTCTCGGGTTCGAATCCCGGGTCGGCCAACAAAAAGAAAATTGGATTTTTCCAATTTTCTAATTAAAAAAATGTTGGTCGGGATTGGAAACGTGCCCGGTTGGCGATAGGCTTGCCACCTATCACATTATGGGACTTAGTATCTTCGGCTAGTCGTGGGTGCCTTGGTTGTGCCTCTGCCTACCTCTTCGGGGATATGGGCGTGAAGATACTTTTATAGTCTTTATAACAATGTGATACAGGTTATAATATCAACTTAATTTTAATACTTCGTTAGTCCACTTTTATTAATAAGACGGTTTGTGTCGAACTCCGCAGCAGAGCCTCCTTGATAAATAACTATCTATACACCATAAAACACGCCACATCCAACGGGTATAACGTTTGTATGCGGCTTATACTTGTACTTGTCTACCACAAATTGGTTAGGTTATGTCAATTTAAATAAATTGATGTTAACAATGTAAGCAGACTTCGCACAGTGATTTTCATCAGAAAATCAACAGATTTTATGGTTTCCGAGTAACTATTCCCGTATTGGTCCGGGCTCCTTTGCAGAAGAGACCATCTGCATTCCTGCCAGGCAGCTCGTAAAAGGCGAGCATAAGCTTACCGTCACTAACACCGTGACATCTGACTAGGTGGTAGAGTTTCGCAGCAACTCGCCCGGATTGGTACAACCGCCTTACCTATTCCTGCCGCCATAACGTCATGACGTGTTCCGGTTCGGAGGGTAAGGTAGCCGGTAAACTTACTTTTGCTCGAGGTCTAACATCTCGGCCTCAGGTTGGCAACGCACCAATACCACCTTTGGTGTCTCTAGACGGCGTGAATTTCTTACCATCAGGAAATCCGTCTTCCAAAATTATAAAAAAAGGTGGCATTTTCAATACTAATTATGTTAAAATCTAGTACAAGTACAGTTATAGCCGCACATGAACGTCACACGTATTAGATGTACCATATTTCAAGAGGTAACAGGCTCAGGCAGGACAGGTGTCAGGCTTGACTCCACACCCTGCCCGCGTCGTATTCGTTTAGGATGAATAAATAAAGAACATTATTTGTTTGAGGAATATGTGTGTAAATGAGATGTTACAAAAATGCAACAGCAAAGCATGTCAACATATTTTGGTCTACCATATTTTGGTGAGCAAATATTTTAATATTAATAAAAAAATATAATTTAATTACATCAACTTTTAAACCAATTACATTTATATCTAGTACGTTAATTATTTGAAAAAATGAAAAATGAAATTTATGTTTGCTGAAAATGTGTGTTAAAAGCTGTTACAAAAGATATTTGTTAATACAAACATATTCTACCACGTTGTGGTGTGCGAATATCTTTAAAATTATACAAATTTACTATTAAGATTTATAACATATTATTATTATTTGTCGACAACAGCACCATCGTTAATGTCGATAAGTTTAGATGACGTGATGTTATCTGACCCGACTTTAATTATCACCTAACATACATTACTAGAGCTTTCCGTAGACTGGTATACTTTAAGTACCTGAAACAAAAAAAAACTTTTATTATTTGTTTATAAGCTACCCTCCGGGTAGTGCAGCCGGTAGATTTGTGCACTAGCCCTAACTCACAGGACAGCATTTCATCTAGAGTTACGTCATCTAGAGTTTCATCTAGAGTTTCAACTAGAGTTTCCAACGTATATGAGCCACAGTTGTTTGTAATGATCAAAACAGTGTGATTAAAACAACTCTATTAAATGCATACATACATATCTCCAAGCCAAGTCCCATAATAGGTAGGTAGAGAGTATCGAGTGCCAGACCTCACCATCCTGACAATTCTGTCTGGCTTTCTTCACATTCATTATCCTTTTCATACAAACACGCCGGTTTCAGAGGCTCTTGACACTACCCTCGGATAATATCCGAGTGGTCTGATCGTGGAATGTCAACCTTGGTCTCCGCGGGTACCTACATCCATCCACATTCGCATTGTATATCTGCTTTGTCAATCTTTCATCTGCCATTCCTTCCACATGACCGAACCCGCTGGTATGATCTTTCGCATTTTAACACCAACACTTTCTTTCAATTACACTCTTTCTGGGATCTCACTGTTACGAATGCGGTCAGCGAGCGTTACACCACAGATTTTTCATAGCGTGTTAATTTCGATCGCATTTATCCTACTTTCATGATCTTTCTGACATACCCAGCTCTCGCTTCCGTACATTAACGTTGGGATAAGGACAGAATTATGCAAAGCGAATCTAGCTTTTTGACTTAAAACGTCGCTTTAAAATCTTAACTCTATCAAAACTAGATATTTCAATCATATCGTATAATGTGATGTTTTAAGGATGGAAAAATTGATACTTTACTTTACTTTAATTGATACTTTTTGTACTCACAGACAAAACGGTAAAGTTATATAATATATATACATATATGTAAATGTATGTCTATTAAACATGGTTAGTGTCTCGGACCTGAACGGATGGATTAATTTTTTAAATCATTTTTTGTTCTGTTAGTTATTGTCAGGAGAAGGACCTTATGGATAAAATCGGGAAAATGGGAAAAACAAGGGCTTAATCACTAATCACTTAGTTTAAACAGTTTGTATAATTGTTAGTATCTTTTAACGCCAAGAGATACGAAGTTCACCGGATCAGCAAGTCCTTAATATTAAAGAAAAATATATATTTTTATTTCAAAATACATATCACACATGCACGCACATGCACACGCACGCACGCACGTTCACACACACACACACACACACACACGCACGCATGTACCCACGCACGCACGCTCGCACACACACACACACTCACACACAATAGGTGGAAACAATAAGCTATTGCGTAAGCTGACTGACTACTTCACATCGCAATCCAGGATACGGTAACGTCTTGAACTGACATCATACCTCATCACTGACATCATCATAGGCTAATAAGGCTATCAATGAGGGTAAGACGTCGCAAACATGGTAGATGTGTGGCATGACCTAGGCTGTACCACTAGCTGGCTGCCGACAAACGAACGTAAAATATTAAACAAATAATTAAAATCCCACAACAGTCACGAAATGACTATTTGTTAGTTAAGCTGGCTACAAAAGCGTGTTTTTTAATATTTTAAACTATAATTAGTTTATCTTAGCTTATTAAATGTTTTAATCGTTATTCAGTTGATCGGGATAAGACGAATCCATAAAATAGGTATCTTTCATATCGATAGTTGTTGACGATCCGTTTTTATGTACCTACTTGTAGTATAAAAAAGAGTTGTAGTGTAAAAAACATATTTTTACGTATTTCTATGATATATAATTTTTAACTTGTCAATCTATATTATAAAAAGGAAATGTTTGATTTTTTTGTTTGTTTGAAATGAATAGGCTCCGAAACTACTGGACCGATTGCAAAAATTATTTCATCATTAGAATGCTACATTATCCCTGAGTGTCATAGGCTTTGTTTCATCAAAATCGGTGCAGTAGAAGCCAAGTTACGTAGGCAAAGCTACGTGAAACTGCTACTTTTAAATAAAGGAGAGTTTATGCCCTAAAGTATATTAAGCTGTAGGTATCGATGTAACGCAAAACTTATGTTCGCTTTTTGCGAGTTGCTCGACGTGCGGCTTTTACCAGCAAATACAAATAGTTTCCAGGAATTCTCTCAAACTATTAGCTACTTCAATAAATTATTGAATTATCCCAAAGTCAATATCCGTGTGCAAACATAACCGGACAGCGGCGGGAAACTGTTTAAAACCGGAATTCCGGCCAAGTTCCTCGACAACAACGCGTTCTGAACAAAACTATGTTCGAGGACTCACCACAAGTATCCATATAGCGAGCTTAATGCGGATAATTCCGTCTTATGTTTACAGTTTGGTGCTAGGTTGTCTATATTTTAGAGGGATTGCTGACTTATTTTTAAAGAGTATTCAACTTGGTTGGTACCTACGTAACGAAATCTTAGAAAATGTTTTTCACCCACTTCAAAAGGTCGGATTGAATTGAAACTTTAAACGCAAGGGCCGCGGAGCAAGCAGCACTATAAATGTCAGATTTTAATAATCAGAATCTCCAGACCTGGCGCCAAACCCAAAATAGTTTTAGTTCTAGTTTTTCGAACTAATTAAACATATGATACCGAAATTGATAAAACCAACACCACAGTCTGAAATACAGCCTGAATCAATATCGAGGTCTATATTCATGTCTGCCCCTGTCGGGAATCGAACCCTCACCTCACGATAGGTGGGTAGTTTTTGGGCGTGTACGCCCTTTACGCAACGAAGTAGTCAAATATTGTAAAACGAAAACTGCACTCTTTTTTCATTCTGATATTTTTTTTATGGCAATCAAAAATGCAATTTTCATTACTATAAAATACATTGATATGTGTCACATTGGTGAGTTTTCTTAAATGTATGATATTTTCTAATGTGTTCAATTCATTGAATTAATGATCTCATGGATTCTTTGGTCTAGCTAGCGGTCCAAGTGTTGGACTTGACTTCAAGAGGGTTCGAATCCCGGATAGGGCAACAAAAAGAAAACGTGGTATTTTTAATTTTCTATTAATAACAAATGTTTCTCGGGATTGGATATGCGCCCGGTTGGCGATAAGCTTGCCACCTATCACATTGTGGGACTTAGTGTCTTCGGCTAGTCGTGTACCCTTGTTGTGCCTCTGCCTACCCGTTCGGGGATATGTGTGTGGGGGAACAAAGTATTTATTTGGTTAAACATTTTGAAAACATGATTAAGTTAATGAAAACCAGTTCGTAAATAATGCATTATTTTAAAATACCACTAGAAACAATCATAAAAATTGTCACAGCGTGTTAAGGGTCCATGTATGTTGAAATACGTCGGCAACATAATGGGTTTTTCATAGAAAGGAAACATGGATCTTGGTGACAAAAATACACAAGAATAACATTAACATGCTTTATAAGACTATTGTTTCCAAAATACGATTCATTTCACTTTACTCGATATAAAAAAAATCAAAAAGTTAACTCTTTTTTGAAAGTAAAACCCAACTGTCTACTTCAATTATGAAAATATCGACACCATATTTAACATAAACATAGATAAGTACTATACCTAAAATATAATCGTTTAAGTTTTTGTATTTTTTTTCAAATTACTTTTATAGTGTCCAAAATAGTGATTTGTCGCTTACGACATTTACTTTAGAGCGCAATATTTCATAGTAATCATGGAACGGGGGAGTGTGGCGATTTACTCTTCTGGCTAAGTAAGTATGGGGCCTTAACCTTCCAAGATAGCCATGTGCTATTGCTAATTTTTCTATCAGATTTTTAAAAAGGATCAAAAGATAAAGCTCTTTAAGCAAAAAATAATTTTCTATGAGATAAAAAAAATAATGACTAAGAAAAAAATACATTTTCTCTTATAAAAGCGCGGGGTGCTTGATATTTTATAATAAGTTTACTCGTCCACCCATTCTTTACGTTACTATGTAAACCTTCCTCTAACTAGACTGATAGATATTAAAAAATGCAACAAAATACCTTGCGTAGTTTTAAAGAGCTGAGCATTCATAGGGACATACATAGGAAAGCGACCGTTTTGTACTATGTAAAAATGTATGAAAAGAAAAGTACCTCACGCCCATATCCCCGAATGGTAGGCAGAGGCACGACCAGCCGAAGACACTGAACGACTAGCCAAAGATACTAAGTCCCACACTGTGATAGGTGGCAAGCCTATCGCCAACCGGGCACATATTCAATCCCGAGCAACATTTTTTTTATTAGAAAATTGGAAAACCCAAATTTCATTTTGTTGCCCGACCCGGGATTCGAAACCGGGACCTCTTGCAGTCTAGTCCAACAACTGAACCGCTAGAATTATACGCCGCTTGCAAACGTTATACGCCTTGGATCTACAGTAATTTGAGATATAATTGACCGGGATGTATCAGAGTGGGTATGCTGTAGAGTGTAGAGCATGACACGTAAATGAATCAAGTATAAATTCTCTGCATTTTTTTATGATATTGGAAGGCGAACAAGCATACGGATTTCCTGATGGTAAGAAATTCACGCCGCCTAGAGACACCAAAGGTGGTAATGGTGCGTTAGGCGTCGAGCAAAAGTAAGTTTACCGGCTACCATACCCTTCAAACCGGAACACGTCAGGACGTTATGGCGACACGAATAGGTAAGGCGGTGGTACCAATCCGGATGAGTCGCTGCGAAACTTTACCACCTAGTCAGATATCACGGTGTTAGTGACGGTAAACCTATGCTCGCCTTTTACGAGCTGCCTGGCAGAATGGCAGATGGTCTATTCTGCAAAGGAGCCCGGACCAACACGGGAAATTATTCGCCATAGCTTTATCATAGAAAAAAAGCTCAAAACTTTTCACAAGACACATACAAAATCAAAATTTCAATATTTAGTAAGTTGTCTTATCCTATATGTACATATAATCAGGGGGTTTGATCCTCCTCTTTTTCATTTAGACAATAAAATTACTTCCTCCAGTAAGAAATACAATGTCTAAGTAGTCTTATAAAATTTGAATAAAGGTAAGGAAGTTCTATAGAAATTGCTGTAAGCTATAACTTTAGCTGAAGTATAAGCCGTCAATTGGATATAATAAATGATTGATTACGGCATGGGTGTATGGAAAAGTAAATTTGTATTTCATTATACACGTTGGCAATATTTAACGGCTCTGTAATTCAGTTGGTATGGTAATAAATATTTTTGTAGCTTTTATCATTACGCAATAATTCATGCTTTTGGCTGTAAAAAATAGGAAAAATACGAGAATAAGAATGTCTTTTTTTAATAATAATTGAAATGAAGAAAAGGGAAAATAAATTTAATATTAGTAGCTAAGTTAGAACCTCTTGTTAAAGGTTTTTTTCTTTGGCTAGAATAGTTGGTCTGTTTTAATTCTATGAATATTGTTTTTTTTTAAATGTGAACCTTGTCCTGACAATATTAGACAAAAAAATGTACTTTTTTCTAAAGTCTATGCAAGTAGGTGTGCGAACTTGTAGACCTATTTATTAGATATTTTTAAAACTAAGAACTATTGGACTTTTATCACATATTTTGGACAATGGTTGAGGAAAGTTAGCGATAACTGACAGAATAAATAAATAATAGTTTAACGAAGTCGTTGTTATATCTAGCTCAACTAATAAATAGAAAATGATCTTCTATAGGTTCAAATAAGAACATTGAATGATTAAGAAAATATTTTATCGTATAAACCAAGCTCCCGCGAGTTTATTATATTCAATCTGTTTTCATAAAAACCAAAAACATGTCAATATAATTATACATTGAAGCTGAATGAACAATGAATGAAAGGCTAAAGACCGATCCCTTAAGCACGTGATAACAACTCGCCGACTAATAACGATTCCCCAATTTATATTCTATCTGTCAAAAGAAAAAAAAACTGTATTAACTTAAGAAATTAAACCAGTGAAACCATATGAAAATGTTGTATGTGACTGGCAAAGTATTTTGATTCAGGTTTTATAATACTCGTAGCAAAAGATCCGTAATAGAACGAAACATGTTTTTAATAACATTAGTATTTTAGAAATCATATTTAAAATTAGTTTTCTAAAAAGTCATGGAGAGAACATTTTGAAATATATTTAAAAAAAAATCACTTTTTTGATTTTTTAGCTGACAACCCTATATCGATGAGTTTTTGAGATTTTAATACATTTGTTTTTCCATTGTCCAAACAAGTGAAAGTAATTTTCTACGTTATACATGTTTTTAACAGGCATCCCAACTTCTGCACATTATAGGTATACGTCTTATAATTTAGGTCAGGATAAATTCTTTTGATTCTAATATTGCAACATTTGATGAAAAACATTTTTTCGAAAATAAATAAGATATAATGTCAAGGATTTTTTTGGGCAAACCAATTTTAACATATTTTCTATTAGACTAATCTTATATATAAAAATGTGCCATTGGTCATATTTCCTCACGCTTGAAAGGATGGACCGATTTTGGTAACTCTTTTGTTGTTGTAATGGTTAGTGTTAGGCGAAGGATTTTATGAACAGAAAAGGAAAATGAGAATAACAGTACTTTAATTTAAATGTCATGTCAAGCGATACAAAGTTCACCGGATAGACTAGTTTTATAATAAAAAATATCTTATCCGTTTATCAGCTCCTTCCATAAGTCATAAGACATCCTGACTTAGGTTCGGATTTTATCCTAATGTGAGCCGTTTGGCTTGCGTGGGGTGGCGGTGAGAAGGTCCGCGGAGAAGACAGGTGGACACTCCATCTTGCCGACCTGGTCGTGATGGGGTTGCAGCTGGCACGAGGGTATCTGTTTGTCACTGGAACCCGAAATGGTACACGCTGTGCCTACGTGCACCACTTCTGGCCATATGCGACTCCTTTTAGAGAGGGGCTGCGTGATGGGGATCGTTAGATCTAACGCCGCCGGGGCAGTGGGAGTGTATGAAAGCGTCACCACAGCCCCGGTGCCTGGCGAAGGGGAGGACACTGTGGTGTGCTTCCTTGCCGTGTTCGGTAGGAGCCCGTCATAGTCCGCCACTTCTACCGAAAGTGGCGGGTATACATGAGGATTTTCAGACGTTAAAAAAAAGGTTCGGATCTTAAATTATAAAATTTACTCTTTAATCTTTTTTAAACCTAAGCCTTTACTTATATCTTTAAACAAAGAAACACTTGTACTGTTTAACGTATCACGTATAATTTATTACTTTGTAAATAGCCAACCGGTTTCGCTTATACAGCATCATCAGGGCTAAAACTTAAACTACTACCAGTATAAGTACAAAGAACAAGTGTTTCTTTAAATATGAATATTTGGAAGTTTTACCAAGCGCCCACGATGGAAAATATCAAATATCTTAGCCTTTATAACTGTAAGGTTAATATTAAATCATAAACTGTTATTTTTTGGAAATTAGAAGTAAAACTAAACGTCGCAAGCTGCCATATCCATTTGAACAATCTCCCACATCCCAGTTACCCTGAAGGTATTTTTGAATAGTGTTCCAAGTATTTTTAAAGTGCCTCAATTTCGTACATTTTCTGTGAGCGTATATCCGAATGAATAAAGCAAATCTGTCTTCGTTGCGTTTAGCTCTTATTTCCATCCACTTCCCAACTATTTCCCATTCAGGACACGGGATATGTCTAAAGCATATAACGTTTTCTTTAAAATAATGGTTCGACAATGCCTTTTTATTTTGTAAGCGAATAGCGGACAATAAGTTAAAGTATTTGTGTATATAAGACAAGCGGGATAAACTCGACTGCGTGCCGCAACTCGTCCATGTAGGGATCCAACTCCTTACCTATTCCTGTCGTCTTCATTACAGTGTCATATTCTGGTTCGGAGGATAGGAGAGCTGGGTAAACGGGCACAATAAATGGTCTTACATTTTAGCCACAAGACAGCAACGCACCTGCAACACCTATGGTCTTTATAGGCCACGGCTATCTCTTACCACCTGAAGAGCCATGTGATTGTTGGCTTTCTTACAACAACAAAAAAACAACAGTTTACAAATACCAACCTTTAGTTCTTTTACCAACAGTTTACTTAGAGTATCAAGAGTGTCGAAACCGGGACGTCATGAAGTCAAGTCCAATACAGGGCCGCTAGACCACAATCAGCAAAAACAATAACTTAATATGTGAGATTGTAAGTGCATACATCAAAATAATATTTAATGTGTCTCTTATAATAATTTATTATTGTTTTCTTTTCTTACTAGGTGGTACAGTTCAGCAGTGACTCGCCCGGATTGGTACCACCGCCTTACGCCATTACGTCATGACGTGCTCCGGGTTGGAGGATAAGGTAGCCGGTAAACTTACTTTCGCTCGAGCCCTAACATCCCGGACTCAGGTTGGCAATACACCATTACCACCTTTGGCGTCTCTAGGCAGCGTGAATTTCTACCATCAGGAAATCCGTCTGCTTGTTTGCCTTCCAATAATATAAAATATATATTTATTAATTGCATTTTATATTTTTGTTATGTTATTGTATAATGATAATAGTGTATGTCAATATATCAAAAAAATAGTCTTAACGCCTCTGTGTTAGTCGCCTCTGTGGTCGAGCGGTCCGGGTGTTGGACTCGACTGCATGAGGTCTGGGGTTCGAATCCCGGGTCGGCCAACAAAAAGAAAATTGGATTTTTCCAATTTTCTAATAAAAAAAATGTTGGTCGCTATTGGAAACGTGCCCGGTTGGCGATAGGCTTGCCACCTATCACATAATGGGACTTAGTATCTTCGGCTAGTCGTGGGTGGCCTGGTTGCGCCTCTGCCTACCTCCTCGGGGATATGGGCGTGAACATACTTTTTTTAGTCTTAGCGCGCAGCGCTATAAAGACCGCTTCTGAATCCGCTCCGCTTATGATTTGGGCCGCGTTACCCGGCCCCGCGCCGTCTCAGTGAAACACGCCAGGCGCCCCAACTATTTCTCCCTCCACATTACTCAACCATGTATGCACTACCGTTCACGTGTCTCACAAATACCATTATGTATAACCTAGATTAGCCCATTTTTATTCTCAGACCGTTGCCCTTAGCCTGGCTTTAGACAGCATTTAGTCTAGTTTATCTTAGTTAGGTACTTAGTGTCTCTGTGGCTGCGTCGTTTTTTTTTGTGACATTGGAAGGCAAACAAGCAGACGGATTTTGCTGATGGTAATAAATTCCCGCCACCTAAAGACACCAGTAATGGTGCGTTGCCAACCAGAGGCCGGGATGTTAGGTTAGGTCGCTGCTTTTAGGCATGTTCATAACATTAAGCAGTTCTTTTGTCAAGTATTGGAAGTCAAAGAAACAAATTAATTCGATTGTGCACATTTAAAAAAATCACGCTGCATTTAGATGCAACATAGTAAAAAGTTTTAGGAGCATCGTTACCAGTTTCCATTAGTTAATAATAAGGCAAAAATAGGATGGCAATGGTGGTCATTTTGTTGATAACTAAACTAATATTAAGTTATAGCTGTCTTCTTTCAACAAATGTGATAGAAAGAGCCAAAACAATTTTAGAGCACACGTTTAATCTATCAGTCGGAAAACGTTGATTAAAATCATCACAATCTGATATGTCTAAAGTGTGCCTTCTTTTTGTTTCATTTGAAGAAGATAGCATACATCTAAAATAGGTTCACAAAGAACAGCAGAATCGCCACTATTGTCAATTTGGCTAGTCCAACATTCTGCTACCTCTCATGTTTTTATAGCTGTGACAGGCTTTTAACTGACTCATCAAAGGACCTCAAAGTTATGGAGAGGAAATGAAATTAAAAATTAAAGTACCTTCTGAATAAGTTATAACTGTTCCACTTTTGATCACAATTATAATAATAATATATAATAAATAAATATCTCTGGACAAGACACACAAAGTAAGCAAATTATATACTTGTGTTGAGACTTGAGGGTGCTAGTCAACGATTCTAATACATAGAAACACTTAAATAGATACCAGGATATATTTAATAAACGCCCACACCCGGAAAAACAGACATCTAAATGTTCATCACACAAATGCCTGCCCCCGTCGGGAATCGAACCCGAGCCTTTCGGTTGGTCGATATCGTTAGACGTGTACGCTAGCCACTCGGCCAACGAGGCGGTCTAAAATAACTCCGAGTTAATTATAATAACTCCGAGTCCCATTTTGTGTACAAAGTCACGCGGCACGACTAGTATCCAGCGAACGTGACTACATTACCGGAACGCTTACCATTTGGAATAAACAGAATCCGACCATTACTACAATTTATCCCCTTCAAAGCGACGAGGGGGATCACTCACGTGTTTTTATTCCGGGCTGTTAATCGCACTTCCTTTACCGAAAACGTTTATACGAAATACGCGTACACATTATATACAACTTTACTACTACGACTATATACTACGAGTATACATATACATTAATTCATCAATTTAGAAATAACATAGATTTTTGACATGAAACGAAATGAAAAAATATGTATGTATTTGTGGAACATGTGTGTTAAAAAGTTGTTACAAAATACTTATTCGTACTTACCAACATATTCTATATAATTATTAGTGATTTTATAATTAAGTGCGTATTTATTTTTATTATATGTCTCTATTTAGTTTTTTTCGTAGTTCTTAAAATAAACAACCATCATCATCAGCCGGAGGACGTCCACTGCTGGACATTGGCCTCCCCCAAAGAGCGCCACAAGTCGCGGTACCCAGCGACTCCCTGCGAGATTGACCAGATCATCAGTCCACCGGGTGGGAGGTCGTCAAATATTAAATAATCAATACAACGTTGTATTTAATACAACCGCGAGGCTCGGGTTCGATTCCCGACGGGGGCAGGCATTTGTGTGATGAACATTTAGATGTCTGCATTTCCGGGTCTGGGTGTTTATTCTATTTATTCTGGTATCTCTATTTAAGTATTTACTTAGTCTGGCCATAAATACTGTTACACTTAAAAATAAAAAAATATTACATTTGAATTTCGAATCTGTCATTTTTATACGATTGTTCATTGTGTTTTCTCATTTTGGCGCCAATACATTGTACAATATTTTGCGATATTAAAATGGAGTGGGGTGATAAAGAGAACCGAATCGCTGTGATTGCATTACACAAAGTAGGTATGGAGCCAAATGCAATTTTTAAAACTCTCCATACACTTGGTTTTAGTAAAATGTTTGTGTACCGGGCTATTAATAGGTACAATGAGACTTCCTCTGTTTGTGACAGAAAAAGATCTGGCCGTCCACGTAGTGTTCGTACGAAAAAGGTGGTCAAAGCAGTAAGGGAAAGAATTCGAAGAAATCCTGTCCGAAAGCAAAAGATTTTATCTCGGGAAATGAAGATAGCACCTAGAACCATGTCGCGTATTTTAAAAGATGACTTAGGACTTGCAGCCTATAAGAGACGCTCTGGTCATTTCTTAACTGATAATTTAAAGAAGAATAGGGTCGTAAAATCGAAACAATTACTGAAGCGGTACGCAAAGGGAGGTCACAGAAAAATTTTGTTTACGGATGAGAAAATTTTTACAATTGAGCAACATTTTAACAAACAAAATGACCGTATTTATGCTCAAAGCTCTAAGGAAGCTTCCCAATTAGTCGACAGAGTGCAACGTGGACATTATCCAACTTCAGTGATGGTTTGGTGGGGTGTTAGCTATGAAGGAGTGACTGAGCCATATTTTTGTGAAAAAGGTATCAAAACATCGGCACAAGTGTATCAAGATACCATTCTTGAGAAGGTAGTTAAGCCCCTTAACATCACCATGTTCAATAACCAAGTATGGTCCTTCCAGCAAGACTCGGCGCCGGGTCATAAAGCTCGGTCCACGAAGTCTTGGTTGGAAGCGAACGTTTCGGACTTCATCAGAGCTGAAGACTGGCCGTCGTCTAGTCCCGATCTTAATCCGCTGGATTATGATTTATGGTCAGTTTTAGAGAGTACAGCTTGCTCTAAACGCCATGATAATTTGGAGTCCCTAAAACAATCTATACGATTGGCAGTGAAGAATTTTCCCATGGAAAGAGTGCGTGCTTCTATTGATAACTGGCCTCAACGTTTAAAGGACTGTATTGCAGCCAATGGAGACCACTTCGAATAAGCTTTTTATATTTTTAATTGTTGTATATTTATGTATTAAACTAACACACTGTAAAAGTAATATATGTTATTTGCAGATAAAAAAATATTTTTTTTCTTTATTACAATATTTATGGCAAGACTAGGTATATGTATTAGTATCGTTGACTAACACCCATAACACAAGCATATAAGTTGCTTACTTTGGGGTTAGATTCAATTTGTGTGGTTTGTCCAGGGATATTTATTTATTTCATTTATAATTAAGTTAAAAATATTCTGTAATGCTAAAGTTGCCCTATAACGTACCTACCATAAACTATCACTTCAATAATCATAAGTTGGAGCAATTGTCAGTGGTTGGACAAACAGTAACACGCCCACATGGAAATCGCCAATACAACGGGTTTAGCTTGGTCGAAGGAAAAATATTCTTAAACTAGTACTTAATAAACAAATAAAATAACGGTTAGAAAAAAAAAACACCAAACTGTTTCCGTGTTTAATTAGGGACAAATTAATTATGATTAAAAATAAATCCTTAAATTTAAGGGTACTTGTGTTCCTATCTGGGGTGCAGCGGGATGCGGGAGGGGGGGATCGTTATACTTGCTAACACTTTTCTTTCTTTTTCCTTCTTTAGGTTTTGGCATTAACGTTAGTATTTTGCCATTAGTCAAGTAGAAATTTGCATCAAATTTACCAAAGTCGTTATTTAATCATAATTAGTCCTAAGTCGTTAATAAGTCATGCCAGGGTCTTGAGTAAAGCGGTGGCTTCATTACTCAAGCTCATAAGGTGAGATTTGGCGGCAACGAGGAAATACACGCTGCTGCCCGTAAGTGACGTAATTTTCCTACCATCAGGAAATTCGACTATTCAGGATTTTATACCAAAACTCAGCAGTCAGCACAATTCTAAACCTATTCCAATTAATTAGGCCTTTAATGTTTAATTAGATTTGGAGCTCGTTAGTTAAAATCCAGTGGACTAATTATCTAAATTATTTGGCTTCAGATAGCTAACATGCATAACCTACCGACTAAATGAATCCTAGCATGTACATTTATCGATAGCTCGAATGTGAAGTAGAAAGTAGATTTTCACTAAGAGGACATGTGGGATTATGAAAGTAAATTCATATAGTTAAAAGCGTAGTTTCAAAGTGACGATGGGATCGTCAGCAAGTTGGATGTTTTTTTTGTATGAGATGTCAGCGGGAGGCACGCGCCTCTCCTGATGGTAAAAGACTACCGTGGCTCTATAGACACCATAGATGTAACAGGTGCGTCGCTGACCTGTTGTAAGGATGTTAGACCTATTGTGCAAGTTTAACGACTACTTTATCCTAAGTCATTATGACGACAGGAATAGGTAGGGCGGTGAATCCCTACCCGGACAAGTTGCTGCACAGCATTATTCTCAGAGGAGCAGCACCAGAAAGGGGAGGGTAGTTGGTTTGGGAGCGGTATCTTCTATACATATGCAAACTAAACAAGACAATGGAAAATACCGATGTTTCAGCGTCAGGAAGCAGACTCATCGTTTGAATAATTTAACAATTTTTTTATGATATTGGAAGGCAAACAAGCAGACGGATTTCCTGATTGTAAGAAATTTCCGCCGCCTAGAGGCATGGTGCGTTGCCAACCTGAGGTGGGGATATTAGGCCTTGAGCAAAAGTAAGTTTACCGGCTACCTTACCCTCCGAACCGGAACATGTCATGACGATATGGCGGCAGGAATAGGTAAGGCGGCGGTACCAATCCGGGTGAGTCGCTGCGAAACTCTACCACCTAGTCAGATGTCTCGGTGTTAGTGACAGTAATACCTTTGCTCGCCTTTTACGAGCTTCCTGGCAGGAAGGCAGATGGTCTATTCTTCAAAGGAGCCCGGACCAACACTATAAACTAGATAACATTGCATTAGTGAATGAAAGGATCCTCATATTTGTAGTTAAAACATTTTCGATGGCCGAATTGTAAAATAATTTAGTCGCTAAATATAATATTACTTTTTTAAATTAAGTGTTTAACCTACTTCACTGGCAGGCAAGAGAGTTGTCAAAGTTTTGGTGATCTAATTTTACATTGTAGTTGATCCATATAGCATAGATTTGTTGAGCTTCCCACAGACATATCCGCGTGCAACAGCTCGTTCGAAATGAACAGAAACACCGTGCAAATACAAAATGGCCGGCGGCTGTCAGTCCTCGACAAACAGCGCGCATTACTAACTCTTTATCAAGTTGCCGTATATTTCATTTGGGACTGTGTTTAATCTCGGATAAATAAACACAGTGTGCATACATACATACATACTGATATGGTGAAGTTACTAAATATCTATATATATAAAAATGAATCCCAATTTCGCGAAGTCATCGTATGACGCCTAATCAGATGGAACAATTTTGCTAATTCTTTTTTATGTTGTGTTATTTATTGTCAAAAGAAGTTCTTAAAGAAAAAGAACCCGATAATTGTAGGGAAAATGGGATTAACAATGTTGTAATCCATATACCTTGTTAGTATCAAACTGTTTTTTTTATTTATTTTTTAGTTGTTAAGGCCATTAAAAAGCCTATGTTTGGATAGTAATTTCAGCGCAGTGAAACTGCAAAACCGACTTCAGTTTAAAAATTATATCTGTCATGTAACGGCCGCTCCCAGTAACGTTAATTAACATTTAATATACCATTAAGTCAAAATTTAGTATATATTATGTCAATTTAATGACTGATTACAAGATAACAATTATATTTGGCGAAATAGTCGCTTAAGAAATATGCAAAAAATACAGTCATTTGAGAACCTCCTTCTCAGGTCGGTTAAAATGTCTTCAAGACTATTCGCTAACATCCCTTCCAAGCTAACTTTAATAAAATATATTTTTTAGTTTTTAAATAGATTTGGATACTAAAATTCATCAAAAATAAATCAAAGTAGCAAACTTTTCTGTCTGTGAGAAAACATCTTACATATAAATGATTCAATATTAAGAACAGTGCCTACATTTTAAGATAATACCTCGCAAGGCTCCGAGGAAAGCGGATTAAAGGACGGATCTTGGAATTACTGGAGTGTAACGCATTACTGGTAATAGGAAAACATTCGCGAATGATATCGAAGCATTTTATAATCATTCATTCTAAAGGCGGGATTAAATATGTCAGGACCCCGGGTCAAGGGCCTTTTTTGTAACAAAAAAATATAATTTAAGATTTTAAAAATGTGTTACATCTGACAACGTTGGATTTTATTGAATAAAAAGGTTTTTTTTATGATATTGGAAGGCAAACAAGCAGACGGATTTCCTGATGGTAACAAATTCACGCCGCCTAGAGACACCAAAGGTGGAATTGGTGCATTGCCAACCTGCGGCCGTGATGTTAGACCGTGAGCAAAAGTAAGTTTACCGGCTACCTTACCTTCCAAACTGGAACACGTCGTGACGTTATAGCGGCAGGAATAAGTAAGGCGGTGGTACCAATCCGGGTGAGTCGCTGCGAAACTCTATCACCTAGTCAAATTTCAAGATGTTGGTGACGGTAAGCCTATGCTCGCCTTTTACGAGCTGCCTGGCAAGAAGGCAGATGATATATTCGTAAAGGAGCCCGAACCAAAACGGGGAAATCTTAAAAAAAAATATTGAACGGTAAACAAGCATATGGATTCATTGATAATAATAAATGCATTATTTTGATTTAATTCAACAATATTATGGTACTTTTCAAAGTAAGACATGCAAAACAGAGTTATGCTAACGTATACCTTACCATACATTTACGATTTCAATGAACGAACACCAACAATTGTTCATATTATATTTAAGTAAATTAAATGTGGGCCTCTTAAATAAGCTCAGAGTCTCTCATCGTGCTATGGAGAGAGCTCATACTCGGTGTTTCGCTGCGAGATATGATCCGTAATTCGGTAATACGGAAAAGAACGAGAGTAACCGACATAGTTCAGAGAGTCAGCTAGCTGAAGTGGCAATGGGCAGGCCACATTGGTTGCTTGACAACCGCTGGGGAAGAAAGGTTCTCTAGTGGCGGTCCCGCACCGGAGGACGTAGTAATGTACGACTTCCCTCCCGGTGGACTGATGATCTGGTCAAAGTCGCGGGGAATCGCTGGATACAAGCGGCTGGTGACCATGACTTAATGCGCTCTTTGGGGGAGGCCTATGTCCAGCAGTGGACGTCCTCCAGCTGATGATGATGATGATGATGATTTAAGTAAATATAACAAAGTACGGCACCTGATTTTTTCGTAAGATTACTAATGTTTGCTGTTGGTTTAAAGTCGAAGTCATTGAGAAGAAATCTTGTTATTAAATCGCGGGGTCTTAAAACAGAAGGTATATTTTTGTTTTCACCTCGTATTAACAAAGCTCAGATTTTTGGTTTACATTTTTTCGTTAGTTTAACAAAAGATTAAAAAAATTAACACTATTATTGTTTCGTCTAAAATCTAAATATTGAGAAAATTAATTTATTAGAACGTTCATGCTCTGTATATAAATTACAGATCCAATTAACTAAATCTATCTTTAATTTTCAATTTCAAAAATGCTTTAATGTTCTATGTCAAAAACATTAAAGCAAGAAAAACACTGTTTTACCGTAGCTAAATGTAAGAAAAAGTTTTGAGCATAATTAGAATTAAATTCTTTTCACCTACAGCAAAATAATAAGCGCCTGTCAAATTATTGTAGCAAACGATTTATACACTTTTGCTACTAAATTTTAAGGAGGCTTTTACCTATATTTTGAACAACCAAAATTAATTTACATACATAATTAGTTACATTGACCTCAAGTTGACATCAAGAGACTGTTGATACTACCCTGGATAAGACCTGAATAAGTGTCAAGTTTCAATAGGTAGACAGCATACCTCGATATGTCCGAACAGTTGTCGTGTGTAATATGAGTAATAATAAGATGAGGTAATGTCGCGTCAAAATTCTAGTATTTAGATATTTGTAAATAAATAGAAAAAAAAACATACTCAAGGCATTGAGATAAATAAATTCAACATTTGAAAACCTGATGGTCATGCAAATAGATATCTACTTTTACTAAACAAAAACTGAAAATCGGCTTTTTGGTAGAAATATTTCAAGTTACAAATTGGTGAACAAAATAAAAAAAAACTGTAGTGTTATTTGGGTCGTGCACGCAACGCTGACCCAGCGGATGTCAAAGGTTAAAACATTCATGCTTTTGACGAATCTGTATGAGATGAAAAGTTTCCATTTGAAGATAAATTTTGTGTTACAAATACTGGCTGGGAAGCGAAATTGGAAGCATACGGCGGTTTAGTATATTCTGTAAAATATTACAATATTGCGGTTGTTTTTGAAGTGAAACTTCTTTAGAATCGTTGTGATTTCAAACTGGATGCAACGGAAAAAACGACAGATAAGAGACACAAATATATATTCATCTCATTCTTTTGCAGGTAAGAGACACAAATATATATTCATCTCATTCTTTTGTCAATTTACTGAAGTTTCATTTCTATCGTGTGTGAATCGCACACACACACACCTTTTTTATGCTAACTTACGACGCTAATTAACCGAACACGAAAGAAATATCTTAAAAATATTTATTATTCTTGTAAATTCAAAATGTTTATTGTAGCGCAAAAATAATAAGCAGAAGGATCATCTTATTGTAAGAAAGCGAACCGCCTATCGATACTAAACGAGATGATGGTGGGTTTCCAACCTGAACTCGTATTGTTAAGCATTTTGAGTAAGTTAGTAAATCACTTCGACGACGGACGGTACGGTCCGACGGAGTGGTACGGCATCCTAAAATTCTACTACTAAGTTACAGTTAGATACGTAGTAAAAAAGCGATGCCTTTTTGCAAATTACTTAGTACGTAAGCAATTAGACTATATTTATCAAATGATCCGGGACCAGCACCGTAATTCAGACATACTTTAAATATAAATAACCAACAAAGTCCAAAATAATACGAAAATAACACTTCATCCTTGGTACTGCCAAGGATGAAGTGTTTACGGTAGCCACAATATAAAGAATAAGGAAGCACAAGCTATGTGCCTCTAATATCTACATTCCGACCGTGTCAGTGGGCTGAACATGACGCTTATCGACTAATTGATCGCATCGGCCAGATGTGCACCTTGGCTGTCTTAGTTGGGAGAGTATCGATATTTTATTTTGAAAAAAAAAAAATATGATCAAGAATCCGAAGCTTAAAGAATAAAGAAAGCATCTTAAATATTTATACTTAGTTAGCAGTTTCCAGGTTAAGCCCTAGCTTTAACCTTACTTGACAGCTTTAGGTAGGTGTGCAAAAAAACTAATTCACCGTTTAAAAAAAAATCAACAAATTGTCAACGTATCATATATTCAATTCTAATAACGAATTCATACCAACTAAAACCACAACAAATCCCTTGTAAAATGTATATTAATATAGTTTTATGAGTATTTTGTTCTGCCCGTTTGCCTCCTTTTTTTATATAAAAAAAACTTTTCAGGACAGCGTACTAAGCAAATAAATAAAATGCAAGGCATGCAAAGAACAGGCCATCGTTGGTTTAAAATGACATTTTGTTAGTTTTTCTTAAAAAATGCAAAAAATATTCATACTACAGAAAAATTGTCAAATTTTAAATATAATACATATTGTATTATTCCTATTGTCAATTAGAAATTAAATATGGACCTCCATCAGAGAAGTTTTAATAGTATTATCTCACCTTTTTGGTTTACAAATGATTTAATGTATGTTTTGTAATGAATTACGAATCTAAACAAATTGAGATGAGAAGTATAACAAGTGTTGGATATTTTAATGCTGTACATACAAAAATAAACGTTTAAACGCCGGCTTGATATTGTGAAAAGGACATTTGTGTTAATGGAATAACTATTGGGGAAGACCGAGAGAACTGAAAGAATAAATAACCTATGCTCGAAATTCACATACAGATGTGATGAACAACCGAGATACATATTGGGATGATGATGATGATAAGTAAACAGTCTAAGAAAAACACTTAAAATTGAAATGAAAATATCGATAAATCATAGCGCATCTCTAGTGGACAGAAGACCGCAACGCAACGTAGCCATTACGCTAACCACTAACACTCGATTCGTGACTGCAACGTCTGCACAAATATCGCTCATGCATCGATAGATTTTCCCATCACTTCACTGTGTGTTAAGTCTTAGTGCTGATCCCTTAATCGATAACCGTCAGCTGTTTATTCATGGATGCTCCGAGCTTATAAAAGCGGTTCCTGGTTATATCCGACTGTTCAAGGAGGATAATGTTTTTGTTAACATTAAGGGAGTCCAGGTATAATTTCTAGCAAAATTGAAAGTGAAAATATAATAATATATGTATTACATTTTTTTCCTGCCTTGTAAATCAAACTAAGATTCCGGTTACCTTTTTCAAAAAGTTTGGCTCGGCTCCGCCCTAGAGATAAATCATTACATTAAAACGAAAGTTCAGAAATATAATTAAGTGAAAGGAAACAATAATTTTAAAAAGGGATCAAGTCGAGGAAAATTAACGTATGCATGTCATCAGTTATCATAGTACGGTACTTCCTTATGTGGCAGCAATTGCTTGCGAGGCACTTACTTCATTTTTGATATTGTGATATACTTTAAGGAAGCAATTACAGGACAGGACTGCTGTCAGTTTTCCGATGATCACTGAATTGACTGATTGATAGACAGACTGAGCAACCAAACCGTATCTCTCTTTTAATATTTCAAGAATGTCATCAGTATATGAATTAGACTTGTTATTGCTCGGTAACAATAAGGATCGCTTCGCACTAGTACAGTTATTCGAATGTACTAGCTAGGGATTGCAATCCGGTATCATTTTCAATTCAAAAATGTAATTTTAAAGTTACGTAGGGCCTAGTATTTAGTGGTTTTTAGTTTTGATAATAATGTATAAAAAGAAAACAAAATACGTATTTATAGAAAATAAAATCACTTTTAATTCTATTTTTTGGTATTTATTGTAATTTTTGGTACTATTTGTACTAAATCAAATTATGAAACTATTTTTAATAATAAAGTAGTCAGTCTGACTCGCACTTATTGCTGTACCTATTTATGTAAGTATCTGAAAGTACTACTATTAAACTCTTATTAATAATCTACACAGTTGTTTAACAAAACAGTCTTTTAAATTTGTACTTATAAAATCAACAACTTCAGTTCATAATCCTAAGAAACAAAACAAAAAGCATTTATTTTTTGCAATGCAAAATGCAAATGAAAATTATTTCTGTGCCTGAAAAAATGATCTGAGAAAACAAATAGTGTTTATTGTACTGTCTCCTAGTCTGCTTCTGATGGCACTACAAATATAACCTGCGGCAGAAAAGGCCCTTTCTGCCTCAACACTGGTTGACCTAATCGCCATCAAGTAACTGTAGATCAGCGAAATGTGTTTTCCTTTTACTCCTTCTACTTCATACGCAGTCATTTCTTTTTTAAGTATTTTCTCATAATCTGTTTCTTTTTTAGCATTAACTTTCCCCCTATACCCTTTTTTTTTCTTGCAGGATTTGATTTTTTAGTTCCTCTTTTAATGTAATGTTTTTTCTATTGGCAATAATGACATGGAATCAGAATCTGAATTGGAATTTATATTTTCGTCTGCTATTTCTGTCACATTTTCATCACTTACGAATCGGCTTATTATTTTTTTTTTTCCTGTCGTATGATATTTTTTTAGGCATAAAAAATGTATCGTCAGCTTGCCTCAAATATTCCTCATATTTTTTGGATTATGTATGTAATACCAACCATTTTCCATACAATAAAGGTAGGAATTGGATTAGCTAATATGTCGACACAGCATGTTGACAACAAGTGAATGCAGAGCCGGTGTTGGCGGCGACAGTGCCTCGCCGCGCGGCACGTCTAGCGATCTGGTGGCAATGTCGCGCGCGTGCGACGTTCCCAGATCGCGTTCGCGTATTTTTTGCTTTACCGGATCCGGTGCCGACTCACCGGATCCGGTAGGTCCAAAAACACTCCGGATCCGCCGGATTACCGGATCCGCCGGACCGGATTGCAATTCCTAGTACTAGCTCGGACTTATAGTACTATTAGTTCAGTGGTACATTAGAAAAAGTTACGTCTCACGATTCTCATGCCCGTCACGGAATGAATCATATGTATACTTTGCAGGCTTAGGACTGTCATTCTAAAATGTTTAGTAGGAGTCTTATCTCCATTTATAGTGTATTTTTTAAAATATCCTATTTAAAAATTAGAATACATATTTACAAAACTGGTATTTTTCCATTTCTTTATTTTGTATCTTATATTATTAATATTTATACAAATATTTATGTTTTGTTAAATTATTTATCTAATTAAAATATTTATCTAACTGTGAACAAAATTGATGAAAATTCCAACATTCATCAATTTAATTAAATATGTTCTCTATTTTAATTAGCGTGTAGGTCAAAATAACTTAATTTGTCTGTTATTCTCGTTCAATCACACCTTAAACGTCTTGTCACACACAATTAAATTTTCTTATTCATTCTGTTCTTTGTTTATAATTCCGTTCCGTAAGTACTAAATGAACGATTAAGCGTACGGTTACGGAATAGTTCGTTCTAGTTCTGTAAACTGAATTAATTCTTATTAGTTCTAAGTACATGAAATACGCAAGTCTAATATGATCTTAGAATAATATTATTCTAAGGAATAAATGAAATAAAAACAGACTCCAATTTTATATTTTACCACGTCGCGATTTTATAATCCTATTTTCGGAAGGTAGGCCATAATGCCGAGGTGGTCGCAATATCCTTTGGCATCACGATACTTACATACATTTGTTTATTTACATTAAGAAACAAGAATCAATAATTTGTATACGTTACTGGCCTAGAATATATACATATTAGTCAATACATAGTAATTATATACATAGTAGCCCCGTGTTGGTCCGGGCTCCTTTGTAGAATAGACCATCTGCCTTCCTGTGCCAGGCAGCTCGTAAAAGGCGAGCATAGGCTTGCCGTCACTAACACCGTGACATCTGACTAGGTGGTAGAGTTTCGCAGCGACTCACCCGGATTGGTACCACCGCCTTACCTATTCCTGCCGCCATAACCTCATGACGTGTTCCGGTTCGGAGTGTAAGGTAGCCGGTAAACTTACTTTTGCTCGAGGCCTAACATCCCGGCCTCTGGTTGGCAACGCACCATTACCATCTTTGGTGTCTCTAGGCGACGGGAATTTCTTACCATCAGGAAATCCGTCTGCTTGTTTGCCTTCCAATGTCATAAAAAAAAAAACAAAAGAACATACCTACCTACGTCGAATCCTTCTTATTTCATAGTCAGTTAAATTAAACTCAATTTTTCGAGATGGAAACAGAAATCTTCTAAATCTTTTGGTAAAGAGAGAGAGGGAGAGCTGGCCCACTTGTCTAACTAGTGTTTATAGTGTAGTGCCTTTCTAGATAGGACAAACACTCCGACTCGTAGAAATATCTATATTTCTAAAACTTACAAAATATTCTACGTAATGTCCATCGGTGATTTAGTGCAAGCGAAATTGCCGCATAAGTTAACACAGCCGGCATCGGACTGCAAACGAATACCCGGCACAGTGTTCTCAGTTATTACGTCCAGTCAGAAACTTTAAAAATGTTACAACTTAATATTAAATGTCCCCGACTGCTGTACTGCATGGCCAACCGCCAAGCATTAGGGGTGATGCTTTACATTCTTAACTTCAAGATTGGACAGTTTTCAATTATATAATAATTTAGCAATTAGCAATTGTGCTCATTCTGCTGAGCACTAACTAAATTTAGGTACTTGAAGTTTACGTCACACTTTTCTAATAAAAAAAGGGAAAAGAGATGGAACATTTTAGACATGCCAAATTAGTCCGGACATGTCAAGTTATGACGTTTTAATCAACGTTTTCCGAGGAATAGATTAAAAGTCTTTTAGTCTTTAGTAATGTCATGTATAAACTAATCTAATAGCACAGAATGTGTTTTGTTTCTTTTTATTACGACAATTTAAAGAAGATAGCGATAACTTAAAAGCGCCTCAGTGGTCTAGCGGTTCAGCTGTTAGATTTGACTGAATAAGGTCCCGGGTTCGAATCCCGGGTCGGGCAACAAAAAGAAAATTGGGGTTTTCCAATTAATTATTAAAAAAAACGTAGCTCGGGGTTGGACATGTGCGCGGTTTGCGATAGGCTTGCCACCTATCACATTGTGGGACTTAGTTTGGTTGGTGGTGGGTGCCCTGGTTGTGCCTCTGCCTGCCGCTTCGGGGATATGGGCGTGAAGATACTTTTTTTAATTTGAATACAAATAATTTATATACAAATTAATAAAAAATAGAGTTTCGTTACGTGGCGATTGATCGGAAATAAAATCTGGAAATTCCAAGGACGGAAACAAAATATATATTCTATTTCCGTCGAAATCACCTTAAGCGAAAACATGTAGGGCCTAGTGTCGGGGGG
>NJDD01001324.1:178788-207262 GCA_002245505.1 Calephelis nemesis
GCCATCAATCAACGTATCTCTCGCCGACGATTGCTATTTGTCTGGACCTTAATTCTCGATTTGTGGCCTGATCCTATTTCTAATAGAAAAAAAATACAAATCTCGTACACACTATAGAGGGCTTCCTTATAGTAGAAGTGTACGTAGTTTACACATCATAATTGTAATGAAGCGTTAATAGCCTGAGCAGCCGAGCCTTGAAAAACTGGAACATGAAAAAGGTGAACAGTTAGTTATGTTACGGTGACAGAAATAGGAAGGATGTAGTTTTAAGTAGCAACAAATGTTTGTACGAATTACTTAGTAGCAATTTAAAAATATAAGTATAGAAGACTTCTATTATTATTCCAAACCTTTCTTTCCATCAACTTATAAATTCACTTCCTCTTAATGTCCGCGATAGTCTTCTCCTAAGAATCATCTCCTATAGAAGATATGTACTTCAAAAAGCGAGTCAAAGGATACTTATCACTCATATATTACTTACCACTCACATATTACTCAACATTCATGTATTAGTTTTTTCCCCTTAGATTTCTAAATAAATTTATTATTTTGTGTTTATTATTTTAAATTTTTTATTGTATTACTAGCTGTCCCGGTGAACTTCCACTCGTTCAGTTTGTATGGGATAAAGTAAAATGTTGTTTTTCTTAGTTTTCTCGCAAGTTTTTCCTTTTTCTTATCTTTTAAACCTTCCCTGGACTGGAACAAATAATTCAAAACCAGAATTAGCGAAATCGGTTCAGCCGTTCTCGAGTTTTAGCGAGACTAACGAACAGCAATTGATTTATATATATATAGATTTTGTTTAGGATATTTATTTAGGTATATTATTTATACATTGTACTTTACTCCACTATTTACTCATAGTCTAAGTTTTGGTATGGCTACAAGAAATCTTTACACCTAGAGTGAAGCTTTGAAGAAAAAAAATCTTTAAAAAAAATTACTTCACGCGAAGTTCCTAACGATGTAAGCAGAGAGTATGGAATGCCAAATGTCACAAACCTTGCAGGTCTGCCTGGTTTCCTCAAAATTCATTACCCTTTTCGTCCAAAGCTGCCGGTTTCGGAAACAAAATTCTAAGAAAATGTTCATATAGCCCAACCATCAATATTTCGAACGTTTTACTCCCTTCCCAGTTTTAGTCATACGAAAATGTTAGGAGAAGGATTTTATGGCAATTGAGCACATATTCTATTACTACGGTGGTCTAGCGGTTCAGTTGTTCGACTTGACTGCATGAGGTCCCGGGTTCGAATCCCGGGTCGTGCAACAAAAAGAAAATTGGGTTTTCCAATTTTCTAATAAAATAAATGTTGCTCGGGATAGGATTTGTGTCCGGTTGGCGACAGGCTTGCCACCTATCACATTGTGGGACTTAGTATCTTCGGCTAGTCGTGGGTACCCTGGTTGTGCCTCTGCCTAGCTCTTCGGGGATATGGGCGTGAAGATACTTTTTTTTTATTACTACCACATATTGGAATTCCGTAATTTTGGTCGACAGCCACACAATTCAACATTTTAAATAATTCTGTTTCTGACAAAATTACTTAAAAAGAAAACTGGAAAGGTTCGAGCATGGGCCATCAATCATTCTATCTCTCCTCTAAGGATTTCGATTAAACAGGACCCTAATACCGTGTGCGTGATAGAAAGCTAGCCGAACCAAGCCGAATTCATATTAGCTGCAATTTGCAGGATTGAAAGTGTTTTGCTTGATTGCATTAAATTTAACTTGACAAAAAAGATCTTTCTTTTATATTTATTTACACCTACTACGAGTATACTAGCAAACAGATCGTGAATCTGTTAGCTAGTATAGTAGCTGTAAATGATTATCTTGTTTAAAAGTAATATTAGTTTATACTGAAGTCATATTGTACAAATGACAGTCATGTAAAATCTCCTTTTTGACTATTTTTTTCCTAATGTTACGCTACACATACGCTACACATACATACGTACTACAAAACCTAAACTTAGTGGTCGTCCATTGTTTGAAATTCGACCATAAAAAATTTTAATAGGTTTTTGATAAGAACGCCTTGTAATGCCTAATCATTGATCTGCATTTATCAAGTCCAACTACTTCGTTTCTTCGTTTCTACTGTGATCTTTTATCGTTATCATCAATATATTTCTTTGTGTGTGGAAAAGTAGTATGCGTAAGTTTTATTTCTTTATTTAATACACTTTATAAGCATTATTTTTAAAAAATATTAGCGCTTTGCACTTCTATTACTCATAAGCTATAAGTATGCCAAATTTCATACTCCTCCGTCCGAGCAATTTTTTTGCAAGAAGGGGTCAAAAGTTTTTGCTTAACGTATTAATGGTATGATTATCGTTCGAAAATATTTTCATATAAATGCGGGAAACGTAAAGAAATAGTACTCTTTTTAGTACTCTTTTTTCAATTCGGTTTAAAACAAAGGGAACATCACCGCGCACTCCACCCTCCTCACTCTCCACCGTAAATCTCGTTAAACTTAAGTAAACACGAAAATGTAAGTAAATACTTAAAAGAAAAAACCTTTTTATACTAAAAGCGGATAGTTTAAACAAACCTTAAGATTTCCTCTCCAAAACGGGAAGTACTCCGTAAAACTGTAAGTGCCTTCTGCTGAAGAGCCTCTCCTCCTAATAAATTATTATGAAGAATGAAATTCGTAAAATATTGTAACACTCTTGCTTTTGCCCGCTACTTTGTACACGTGGCGTTTTATGCAAGCTGGCCTATCCTGTGTTTTAGGTAGTTGATAAAAACCTTTAATGTTTTTCGATTCCTTCATTGGGCATATTTGTTTAACAAAAAAAAATATCAGCGAGCTTGTATTCAGCATTAGATAGAGCATTAGTCAGTCAGTCAGATTTTCCTGTCAGACAAAACTATTTGTTACCTGCAACTTTGTCCACACAATTTGTGACTTTTCGTAGTTACTAATATGAACGGAATATTTTTCGGCTTAGCAAAAATTTAATATTTTTTTTTGAGTTCTGTGTCCTGTATGTAATACGAAGCAATTATTATTCGTAAAAAAATATTTAATGTACAGATTTAATTTTGCTACATTTTATTATGTTATAATAAATATAACAAATGAGACAGCAGAAACTAAGATCAAATCTACTAACCTATAAGAGCATCCTAGTTTTGTAACCAAAAAAACGGCGATAGGTAAAGCTAAAGTGAAAAAAAATCAAAGCTCCAATGTGTCCGTTTGTAAATCTTGTGTATCACAAATTTGTGGACTTTTCAATTGTGGACGAATAATCTTGTTCTTTCTTTTTTTAATTTCCGTCTAAATCGTATGTCAATCGAACAATTTTTACGATGAATGAACAAGAAATTTCACTCGCACAAAATATGTCTGATAGACATCACACGCCGTGGCAGTTTTATGAAATAATTGCAAATTTCAAAATATAAACTTTTTAAAAAAAATATCATTGCACTGTATTTGTAATCACTCCTTCTAAACGGCTACACTGATTTTTAAGTCTGTGACGGAAAAGGGTTATAAGTTTGTTGTATTGGTGTGTATGTCTATCTGTAGCATCATAAGTTTTGAGCGAATTAACCAATTTCGATGCTTTTTATTTGTTTGAACGCTGACGTAATCAAGATGGTTCTTATCTACATAACTTTTGGGTTTTGTTTAGGGTGATCGAATTCCTAATCGAAATTTTTATTTTAGTGTTATGTGTATTTATTTGACAGTTTTAAGAATAGATCACAAAATGAAATTTTAATTTTAGTGTTATTATGTATATTTGACAGTTTTAAGAATACATCGTGCCACTAGATTGTTACTTATGGCAGAACAACGTTCTCCAGGTCCTCTGGTATTTTATAAAAAAAAACACGCATGATTTAAAACAAGAATATTTTCTAAAATGATCACGTAACAAGCTAAGCCTCTGATGTTTTACCAAAAAACAGGGTGCTCTCAAATTTTTAAGTACCGCGGCCACCTGGCCACTGTTGCCGCAGCGATAGGACACGTAGCGCCCTCCTTACACAGTATTATGGTGTGTCCTTACATTTTATGTTCTGTTCACTGCTGTGTTGCTTTTATCTCTCCAGTGGTTCTCAAATGAAGTGAATACTTTTGTAAAATTTTGGATCTAAGCAACCTATATTAAAATCGGTTTAGAATAAATAAATAAATAAAAAAATACGCAACTAAATTCTACACGTGAACGTTAACAGGATGTAAATCGTCAGTAATCCTAGGTATCCGGGCGGCCAGGACGGAACTTATTTTTTTAAATAAATAAATATTCCCAGACATGTTACACAAATTGAATCTAACCCCAAAGTAAGCAAACTAAATGCTTGTGTTATGGGTGTTAGTCAACGATACTAGTACATAGAAATACTTAAATAGATACCTGAATAAATTTGATAACCACCCAGACCCAGAAATGCAGACGCCTAAATGTTCATAGGCCAATATATCAGCGTTGCGGAGCATCCATCCGGCACCGGGCCTTACTGGTGACAGCTTAACAAGCTTTTATTAAAGCTTTTTATGTGATTGTAAGACGGATATCTTGATTCAACCCCGCGCGTGGGTAATTTTACCTGTTACTCTGTACCGTGGCACGATTGTAGTGAGTACTGGCGTTGTAGTTGTGGCCATTTTACATTTATGGATGGATTATGATGATTTTTGTTGTTTATGATTCAACAAGTGGTTTTTAAAATACATAAAATCTATATATATATAAATCAATTGCTGTTCGTTAGTCTCGCTAAAACTCGAGAACGGCTGGACCGATTTGGCTCCTTTTGGTTTTGAATTATTTGTAGAAGTCCAGGGAAGGTTTAAAAGGTAAGAAATAAGGAAAAACTGCGAGGAAACTAGGTAAACCAACATTTAAAATTTTCCCATACAAACGGAGCGGGTGGAAAGAAGTTCGCCGGGACAGCTAGTAATTTATAAATATCTTTATCAAGTCCCTTACATGGTAGACAGAGAGTATCTAGTGGCAAACGTCGCGATCCTCGCAAATCTGCCAAGCTTCCACCACATTAGTAACCCTTTTCATACTAACACGCCCGTTTCGGAGATTCTAGAAACAATCCTCGAATAAAATCTGACTAGGTCTAGGTCGCATTTATATCTGCGAGTGCGGTTTAAAAGATAAAAAATCCGTATTAAAATCCGTTGCGTAGTTTTAAAGATTTAAGCATACAAATGGACATAAGAACAGAGGGTAAGGCTTTGTTATATATATTCTACTAGCGGCCCGCCCCGGCTTCGCACGGTTATGAAATATACATATAAACCTTCCTCTTCAATCGCTTTATCAATTAAAAAAAACCGCATCGAAATCCGTTGCGTAGCTTTAAAGATTTAAGCATACAAAGGGACAGACGAAGCGACTTTGTTTTATACTAGGTAGTATGTACCTAGTAATTACTACACGCTTTAAGTTACATGTAGCAATGCCCATTTTTATATATCTAGACGATCTGACAAAATTTAATACGGTTTATTGCAGTTTTACTGCACTTACTATGTGTGTTGGGTATTTTAGATTATTCCTTGTTTTAAACACTCGGCAACAAAATTGGGTTAAATATCGAATTGTGGGTTTTAAGGGTTAAGCAATAAACAGTCACTTTGTTAGCATTGACACCTTCAAATTGAAATAATATTCTGTTATTTTACTGGGTTTATTTACCAAATTTGGTGTATCTTCAATATACAGACATGTTTTACCCGTGTTGGTCCGGGCTCCTTTCTAGAATAGAGCGTCGGCCTTCATTGCCATGCACCTCGTAAAAGGCGAGCATAGGCTCACCGTCACTAACAACGTGACATCTGACTAGGTGGTAGAGTTTAGCAGCGACTCGCCCGGATTGGTATCGCCTTACTTATTCCTGCCGCCATAACGTCATAACGTGTTCCGGTTCGGAGGGTAAGGTAGCTGGTAAACTTACTTTTGCTCGAGGCCTAACATCCCGGCCTCAGGTTGGCAACGCACCATTATCTCCTTTGGTGTCTCTAGGCGGCGTGAATTTCTTGGCATCAGGAAACCTGTCTGCTTCTTTGCCTTCCAATATCATAAAAAAAATGTTTCGATGATATCCTATTAATATGTCTATTTAATACATATATAAAAGCGTAGTGATAAATTGTCTGACTTAATTACATGATACAAGATTTGAAATAAAAAAGTTTAGGTTAACCCCCACACAAGGACAAATGTCCACCGCTAACAATACACTTGTCCGTCCCGTGTCGGGATAATCCCGACTGCGGACAGGTTAATGTCTGCCGTAAGTCCGCCCGGAACGTTCCATCCTGACCGTCCGGATACCTAGCCTCCATTACCGACGATTTACATCCTATTAACGTTCACGTGTAGGATTTAGTTGCGTATTTTATTAAACTTACTGCTAGTGATTTGTAGGGTCGGCAATATAAAGAGAAATAAATACCTCTGGACAAATTAGCCAGATTGCCACAATTTTTAAATTGTATTTTTTTCAACAAACAGGACTTGAGAACGAGACACAACATCGGCTTGCGAATATGATGCTTAGCCAATTGAGCTACTCTACTGGAGCTACCCTGAAAATTAACCAATATTAACTTTTAATTACCTAGATACTTTGTTACTGAATATATGGTAATTAACTTCTTACTCGTAATTACATTTTTTTTAAATAGTGGGGAAAATATTTTTATTTTATTGTATTAAAAAACGAGCAACATAATTTTGAGCATTTTGATTTGTTTTCTGTGAATCTGTTTGTTTTCAAAAGTAGATTCACATAAAAAAAACAATATTCATAGTTAGGACTGGACCACGTCTATTGCTTCGGCCAGTAAATTGAAAAAGAAAACCTTTTCACAGAGTAAAGCCTGATTTAATAAAATAACTAAAAGTTGTACACTAGAATCGGCCATTATCATTGAGTGCAGTATTATCACACACGAGCGGTACCACCGCGGGCACGTTCGCACCTAATGGCGGGGAATTACCGATTCAATTACCGCGCCGCGAACATCCTGGATTAACTTCGGCTTAAGCTGGATGTTGGTGACAACGTTTTATCAATAGTATAAAACAAATTAGGGATGTCGTAGATAGTGTCATGTAATATACAGTGTTTTAACTCGGCCCTGTTTTGGATTAAATACCTTTTTTTTAACTAGTGGAAATCCTTATGGATAGCCACCACTTTCGGGGTAAGTGGCGGGTTATGCCAGACTCCTACTGGCTAAAACCAATCGGTGACCGCCCTCTGTGCGTATCGGGTGTTATTTTTTGTTTTTTATTTTTTAATACCTACCTAATAAATTCTAGGTAATAAAATAAAAAAAAATAAAAAAAATTCAATGAATTGTATCTAAGTATTAAAAAATGAATGTGATATTTTTGATTCATAAAAATTTATCTTTAAGTTTGAACGATTTTTTTATCGTTATGGATTTGGGTATAATGTGGAAAATTAAATCACATACTTTTAAAGATCACCGCGAAAATATTTAAACACAAAATTATGGTAGAATATTTTGATATACTTAAATACTTTTGTGACATCCCATTTACATACATATTCCGCAAATATATAATTTTCTTACTTTTGTGTCTAGTTTATAGGTCTTTCAAAAGTCCAGTCCATTTGATAGAAGAAACCGTTACTTTGTGCAAACCCATACTTAAAACAAAAGAAATGGAAGATTCTTAATATGTCTAACTCCATTTTGTAATCGACCTTTTAACAAGAGTTTGATGACCAGTGCGAAGTGCTGACGAATTCTCCATATGACGCTTCGGTTGCGAAGCAAACCGTTTTTCAGTGTTTAGTGTGTGAGCCGTTGGAGCGACTTGAAAAGTGTAGCGATTTCACAACGCACCGTCTTCCTGTTTAGTTACTCTGTAATACGTATACATTTTTGACGGGAACGTTGAAAGGAAACATGTTATTTCATTTAAATTCAAGCCAATATTGCAATGAGTTTCATCAGATTAGTATAATATACTAACTAAGTGTCCTACAATCGATAACAGTACTATCAACCTCGAGGTCTGCGAAGACAATAATTGTTCCAGTAAGTGACGCTAATCGCTTTTAACATCAACTTTTGGAACAATTTCAGTCAATACATTTTAAATGTGTGCGTTACCCCAGCAAGAAAGTAGCACCTAGAGTGATATGAGTGGGACACATAATTAGTGCTCGATCTGCTGTAAATGTGCGCCGAATAAAAAATTTGTGCATGTTGTCGTTTTGTCACAAATATTTATAAGTATTCATAACATTTTTTTAAATCTAATTTTGTCACAAATACGCACAAATTAAGATCTATTTGTGCGTGTTTATTTTATGCGTCTATACGCGATTCTGCAAAACGTTACCTCAGCAGGAAACGCAACATCTCGAAAACCTGAGGACGCACAAATTTTATTTTTAGCGCACAAATTTGCACAAATATAAGATTTCTGCTTGTGCGCAATTTTTAACTCTCCGATAATTAGTTTAGATTTTTCTTGCTAGAACAACGTTACCACAGCAGGTAATTTTTTTTCCGTTTATTTCCAAAACGACAACATGCACAATTTTTTTATGTCGATGTCGATATGTATGATCGAGCACTAATTATGTGTCATACTCATATCACTCTAGGTGCTACTTTCTTGCTCGGGAAACGCACACATTTTAAATGGATATGTATGGCACAGCTTGCGTTGGTAAAGAAGTATGTTTTCTGTTATCTATTTTAAGTAGAAAAGTTTATTATATCACAAATATTGTCACCTTTCACCTTGCCGCTTATGCTGACAAAAAGTCTGTGTTTATTATCACAACCTCGATTGAAGGTACAACTACAAGTTAACCTAATTAGGCGTGAGCTTAATATCCTACTCTCAATTGGCAGCACACCATTACATCTTTAGTCTACAGGCGACGCGTCCTTCTCACTATCAGGAACACCCTTCTGTTTGTTTACCGTTTAACACTGAAAAACTATGACTTTATACAGCCATGGAAACTGATACATAACATAATAGATAGACCAAATTCGAGAGTAAGGGCCATGACTAGGTCTAGCGTTCCTGCGTCGCCAAAGCGTCGATATTCGGTCGCCAAGTGCGTCAGCCGTCGTACATCTCAACACGAACTAGTTGGCGAGGTCGCTGGCCACGTAGCCATGGCATCTCGGTGAATTATGGCCTTCAGTCATTGTTGAAATCAATAAACAACTAGCTGACCCGGCAGACGTTGTTCTGATATATTTTTCGTGTGATTTTAGTAAAAAAACTGGGGTGAGTCTCCCTTATCACTCAGGGGTATGAAAAATAGATGTCGGCCGATTCTCCGACCTATTCAATATGCTTGCAAAGTTTCATGAGAATAAGTCAAGCCGTTTCGGAGGAGAAGAGGAACGAACATTGTGACACGAGAATTTTATTTATGATATTTTACGGACTCAACACCAACACAACTAATAAGGCACAAATAAGGTAACATTTACTACGACCTGATATAAAACATCGCACTGCCTGACGTTGACGGCTAAATTAAAAATGTTATTTTTCTTGTGATCCATGTAACTTTTTGCAGAAACTTGTAGGGTTTCAACAAATATTTAAAAATGAGCTTGATTAGTTCAAATGTTGGTTTTGGTGTTAAAACTAATATTTAAACCTGTAAGTTATAAACGTTTAGCGATTCATTTTTTTTTCAATATTTGACAGATAAAGAAGGTTACTGGGATCTCCACCGTGATTATGTCAATAAGACCAAATGTTATACAGTCCAAACACGTTAAAATAATTTTGTGTTTCAAAATGTATTTTACGAATAACTCATATTCAAACATGAAAACATTTAGCTAAATAAAATATCAATTGGGAAGTAGTATCAAGGTTTGATTGCTATAAAATTGTGCGGTGACTCTGTCCGTCGATGTGTTGAGATATAGTAACATACGTAGTAACAACATATATGTAATAGAGATAAAGAATAAAGAGGCATAGTAATATGTTTATAATTTGAATATTAGTAATTTTGTTTATTTTTGGTTGATACACTGAAACTGTTTTATATCACAAATAAGACAAAAGAACAAACGGATTTCTTTATGATAAGAAACACACTTCGCTATGGTAAGGAACCAAAAGATGTCATTGGTGCGCTGCCAACCAAATGCTGGAGTGTCAAGCATTTTGCTCAAGCAAGTTTGCCGGTTGCTCTACTCTCAACCATTATTAATTACGTTTTTGTTTTATTGTCAATGCTTCAAATGAAAACTGTTAATTCTAGTTGTTATTAATGATACTTGTATCGCCTAAAATCTGAGTAACGTTTCATTAAAAACTGTCCAGTAGGACCAATTATAGCGTCAAGGACATTCTTGCAGAAAAACATATATCATGAAATATTTGTAACAACTATTGATTAAATATACTTAATTAAAGATATATTGGTTGCAGAGGAGTTTGTTTTGCCGTTTCTTCTACAGTCTGGTTAGGTTTGAAAACGGTGGTAGTTTACGGTATACAGGGTTAAATTTAATTATACATTTTTTCTGCTCTAATTGATGTCTACGTATGCTTAGATATTTAAAACTACGCAACGGATTTTAATGTGACTTTTTTTAAAGATAGGAAAATTCAATTTATATCTATAGTAACATACAAGTTTACCCAACCGTGCGAAACTGGTACAGGATGCTAGTTTTGTAATAAATATTAAAACATTTGCACACCGGAATAAGGTATAACATCCTAGTATACCTACTTAAACAATTTTTTTAACATACAAATTCCGCAAATACATTTTTTTTATTTTATTTCAAAGAAGATTGCAAGCGCCAAAAGCCGTGAAGGCTAGTATCATCTTAAAACTTCGTTCAATTTAATTTTAGGAAAAAAAAATTTGGTTTCACAAAATAAAAAGCCAAGTTGTGGTCAACATTCGATGTCAAAATGTTTAGTTGTCAGCCATCTTGTAAATAATTCCTGCCATTTCAATAGCTTTTGTTTGCGAATGGGCCCCAAATGAATATGTCGGGGCATTCATTGATCGAATGATTGGATAATTGAATGAACTGATTAATTTATGCTTGAATGGTTTATAAATGTAAATAATGGGAGAATATTTTAATATAGCATAATGTTACATTCAACTTTAACTTTGCTCGTAAGAGAATGTAAATAATCTACGCATTTTCAATGAAACCCTGACAAAACCTTTATGCAAAGTAGCCAAATATTATATCGATCACATCAGCTCAAATCAGCAACAGATCGCGGTAAATTAGAGCTAATAAGGGTCTCAATCATGCTAGCTTTTAAATAAAAAAGCAGCAACAAAATCCGTCCATCCGCTGAAGAGCTACGACGCTACAGACACACACATACACACACACATACATACATACATACACACACTCATAGTGCAATCAAATCCGTTATAGATACCACTAACTAAAAAAATGTAGACACATGTTTAACTAAACACTGTCAAAAAGTGATATCTAACCAATAAAAAGGTACAAATGGATAACTTTGAAGCATGGTATTTATTTATTTAATACTTTATTGCACACAAAAAGGAAAATGCACAAAAACAGTAGAAATGAAAATGCACATAAGGCGAGATTCCCATCCTTCATGGGAAAAATAATATAGGTACAAACATCATTATTAAAAATACCTTTATAGGATACATATATTATGTTACTGCGTTTACAAAATGTAATGTTTTTTCAATCATTTCTAAAAAATAGGTAAAGAAGGGCTATCGCGAACTTCGACAGGAAGGAGATTCCATAATTTGACTGACAGAAATTTAAAATATTTAGAACAACAAAGGGAGTGCTAAGCGAGGAAACGAAGTACTGAGATACAGTTGGAACAACAAGGGGATAGGAGTTAAAGTAGAAAGTTGTGAAGGAGAGATAGAATATGCAAATCCCTGCGGTGACGTATAGGAAGCCATTTGAGTTGAGCTCTAAACTCATACTAAATACAAAAAGAACTAACATACACGGTATTTGGGTTAAAATTCAATTTGTAGAGAGTGTATGATAAAGTATGCGTTTAACAAGAGTTTAATTATTTTTAGCGGTAAAAGGTAAATACCTTTTACCTTTTAAGAATAAATAGTCTTAGAATCTTTTCAGTTACACACAAATCTAATGTTATCTGTTCTACCCGATAGCAATTCCGACAATAGTCCACTTTCGCCAGACGAAATAATTCATGTTTTAGCAACATTAAAAAATATATTGACCTGATTTAGAGAAAATCAATTTTCGGATAATATATTTTACAATAAGTTAAAAATTTTCTTATAGTGATCGGAAACGTATTTCTCTAATGGTCCATAATAGAGAGTATTTCTGAACACAAGCTACTCATTGCAAGTAAAAATCAATAAATTAAACAATGGTAGTAATTTTGTTGCGCACTCACTAAACTAATTTTAAGTTATCGCTTTCTTCTTTCAACGAAAGAAACAGAAAGAGACAAAACACTTTTAGCACTGTCAAATTAGACCATACACGTCATTTCTGCAGACGTTTAAACGTCGATTAAAACCATCGCGATTTGACATGCTCGGACTAATCTGACATGTCTAAAACGTTTCATTTCTTTAGTTTTTGTTTCATTTGAGAAAGATAGCATGCATTTAAAATAAGTTTAGTTTGTGAACAGCAGAATTACCACCAATATGTACCAATCCTTTGAGACCATTAACGAAATACCAACAATGACAAATATAATTAATGGCTATGCAAACTCCACGGAATAAACCGTAAAATTCGCGTAGTACAGCGGTCCCTAAACATTTGCATATAAAGTTAATTTGTACGAGCTTATAATGCTCTACACACACAAATGACATGTACATAATCTATTATTATTAGAGGATTAGTTTGGGAAGCTGCGGGTACGGCGCAAGATATAAGCTTTAATGAGAGTAAATAAACAAAGTAATTTTTTTAAATTATTATTATTATTATGGCTTAAAGCCCAATGCATATTCAAAACGCTTTATCGATAATTTCATTTGGAATAAATATAATCTCTTATTTGAGAAAATTAAAAAAATAGTCTTTAAAAGCCGTAATAAAATAAAAAATAAGTGGAAAAAAAGTATATTAAATTTATACCCTCATCATTATTGCAGAATTTGTTATCCTCTAGCACATTCTTAAGCGTCAATTTTGCAAAATTCAAGTGAGTTTTACAGTCGCGCGACGTTACAATCTTTACCATAACGTGAGTCGGTTAACTTTGCTACTAAATCAGTGTTTGCACTTTGGATTGAAAATTTCCTACTAATATTATAAATGCGAAAGTTTGTAAGTTTGTGTGTATGTTTGTTACACTTTCACGCAAAAACTACTGAACGGATTCTCATGAAACTTTACAGTAATATAGCTTTGATATCAGAATAACATTATAAGTTAAAATTTATAGGGTTTTTTATAATTTGGTGATAATGTAACTATACATGTCAAGTAATTCGAAAAAAAACCAGCCCCCTGAGAGCTATATTGGCGTGCGCTGCACTAATCGTTGGAGTTACACAAAAATGTAACTGTAGGACTATTTATCTTAAATAGTTCTAAATAAAAGTCCGCGACAGCATATAACTATCTTTTATGTGTAAGTCACTATGACCAAATGACCACCTATGAAAAAGAATTCGCTCGCGCTCGCTTAATCATATTAAACTGTTGCTGTACTAATGTGCGTATATGTTAAAATGTTTGCCTAACCATTTTCACTATGGTAGAGCTGCTAATCTGAACTCAATGAAGATATTTCTTGGTTCACGCGGACGAAGTCGCGGGTAACAGCTAGTATAAAGTAAATAATAGAATTTAATTAAGTACGAAGGACGGAAACAATTAAATATAGATACCTAATAACCTATTCTCGAACCTACCAAGTGTGCATATAAAACTTCATCAAAATCGGTTAAGGCATTTCGAAAGAGTAACAGACAATGTGACACGTTTTTCTATAGAAAGCAACTAAAAAAATATTTAGAGCATGTCATGTTATGAATATGTTTACTTAACCACAAAAACAGTGAGCTGGCACGCTGGGTGCACGTTTGCTGCCTATATCGCATTAAAGCTTTCGGTTGGTTCACAATTTTAACAATAACAGGCTGAAGATGAAGAATGAAGAAATGAAGAAAAACATATTTAAGTAACATTAATTGTTTAACAATATATCAAGTTACAAATTAACTCTTTAACGTTTCATTATTTAATGCAGTAAACCTACACATCGTATTAATAACTTCATTAATTTACCTTTCTACGTAAACCAATGCAGTTGTTAGTACAATATGTACTTCTATTCCATTTTATTTTCATTGTAAAAGCATTTATGCAATTACGCGTTGTAAATGTTAATGAAGCGAAAAGAGTAAAATCACGTAATACCCCAGTTACACCGTTGGTAGATAAACTAATACCATATTAAGGTTATCAAAAGGCAATCAAACATTGAATAACAACCGAGCGCTGACTTTTATCATGATTAATTAATAATTTGGTCCAAGACGTAGGAATTCAGCTTAAAATTAGTACACAAAAAATATTTTTAATTGTCATAATAATAGTTGCTGTCATCTCTTTTATTATGTTGCCTACAACTATTATATCAACCTTACTTAACGATAATAATCATTCGTTAAATAAGACGTATTTTTTACTAATACAATTTGAACATTTCGATTTATGTCATTTAGAAACATAACCACAAAAGATTTTTCTGTTTCTTAATTCGTTTCAAATATTTAGCGCACATGTTTACCGACGCCAGTCAACGAAGCTATATAGTCTATAACAGGCAGCATTTGTGTTATATAACAATTCATTTATAATTGTATAACGATAAGTGATCATGCAATATTTTATTTGTCAAGATAAAGAAAATTCGAAAAGTGCCACCTTAAATTAAAACCACATAATATTACATCCTGAACATTTACCTGAAACCGAATATCTGTGCACCTACATATTATTTATAATTGTTATCAAGGCAAACGTTCCATTTTAAATATGTTTAGCTTAAAACTACATAGTCGATCAACTAAAATGTACAAAACAGATTTCTTTTCTATCGTAGTACAACCCGCTACATCGCATGAATTGAACCAAACTAAACACCTTAGTGTCACCGTGTAAACGCTTTCGTTAATTAATTTAATTAAAATCATGTAGCTTTGTTCTATTTCCGTAGGTTTATGAGTGGTTTCATGTATTATATGTGCATTTATGTGTATTTATGTGTACTTTACATCAACGTGTACGTGTATTTTATCACATTACCGTTTCACTTTGAGAAATATAGCGGAAATTAATTATGACACGTCAGAGTTGAAATTGAAATTAGTAAAAGGATAAAATGGTTTCGGTCATTAACTTCCTAATTACTAAAATAATTATAATTTCACGGACTTTTAACTGACTAGACTTGAGTGTTAAGTTTGTTTGAAAGTATCTTAACAGGCCACAGTTACTTACAGGTTACAGTTATTGTTGGCTGCCGTGCTGCTGCTGCAGGGATCCACCATCTTACCTATTTCTACCGCCGTAATGACTACGCTATGTTCCACTCCGGGGGTTAGGGTAGTTGGTACTATGACTACTGGTATGACCATGAATCATATCGTAAATTAAAGTTTGGCGACGACTTGCCTGAATAGTCAATCTCCATTTATACCGTCATAACGTAAATATATATTTTTTTGTCTTCCATAAAGTAGTAATGTAAATATGTTTGCAGTTTGAAGGTCACTTTGCCCTCCAGTTCCAAACAAGGCAGAGACGAGCGCTAATGAGCAAGAGACTTAGATAAAACTGTAGTACCGATACGAATGAGTATTTATTAAAATCGACTCTATGGTGTTATCCACTGTGCTAGTGACAATTAAACCGATATTTCCTCCTCACAAGTTATGTGAGAATTTTCCTCGTATTGGATCGGGCTCTTTTGCAAAAAAGACTGTCTTACTTCCTGCCTGGCAGCTCGAAAAAGGCGAGCATAGGCTTAACGTTACTAGCACCGTGACTACTAACTAAGTGGTAGAGATTCCAGCGACTCACTCGGATTGGTACCACCGCCTTATCTATTCCTGCCGCCATAATGTCAGGACTTGCCATTGACGTGTTCCGATAGTAAGGTGGCTGGTAATCTTAATTTTGCTCGAGGCCTAACATCTCGGCCTAAGGTTGGCAACGTACCATTACCACATTTGGTGTCTCTAGGCGACGTAATATCTTACCACCAGGAAATCCGGCTGCTTGTTTACCTTCCAAAATATAAAAAAAACATCTCTCCGGATGGTACCAGACAACCGTAACCTAAAAAACATGTCCCATGGTCAGAAAGATAAGTAAGTAGAATAGTATAGTTTAGTAAAATAGTGGTCAAAAAGATAAGTAAGTAGAATAGTAAACCCGGGCAAGTTGCTACAGAGCATTCTACCATCAATAGTTTTGATGGTAATGATCGTCTAACAAAAAAACCAGTCTCTTCAAACAAAACCTAAAAAAAATTTTCAATTTGCTTAAAAAACATCGGTTGGACGTCATTGGATATGTTCCCGGATAACGAAAGATTTGCCACCTACCATATTGTGGGATTTAGTATCTTCGACTATTGCATATATAATAGCTGTAGCCGAATGTATTTATATTGCGACATAAATTTCCTTTTTTCTTTCATTAAACAACTTTGTTATAAGTCATGATAGCGCTATACAAAGAAGATACAAAAGAAAATAGGATAAAGCAGACAATAAATAAATAAGGCGTCATCTTCAGTAAGCCCTTGACCAGATCGCGGGACGGCGTAATCCCGCCAATCCCGGCGTGATTAACAACGTCGGCTAACCCCGCGGGATTTGGGTTAGGGTGAGCGCACACATGCGCAGATTGATGTTAGTTAAACAAAAACGATACTTATATTGATGTATTTATAATACACAACAAATCTCACCGCACCTACTTTAAATCTATTTTAGAATAAGTCTTCACAAGACCTCTCTGCCCAGACTTTCACAAGGTCTAGGCAGAGCCGTCAAGAGTTAAGAATATGCTAACATATAAATTAAAATATTGACAAGATTGTCGTTTTAAAATTTGGCAAATATATATTATTTCATAGAAAGTATATAATTATATGTATTATATTATATATTCTTAGTGTATTCTGAAAAAACCTTGACAAAATCTATTGATTTGTACTGTTTTGATTGATTTAAGTTTATACCACATAACAATAACAAAATGATTAGAACTGTGTTTTAGTTAATCAATTAAATTGGGTGTTAAAATTTTAATACAATTTTTGATTCTTTTATACGTGATGAACGTAACTACTTCTAAAAGGTTGATTGATTGAGGCAATTTGATAGAAATTTGTATTAAATAAAAATGTATTTATATCCCGAAATTTGACGGTTAGAAGACACAATAGGACCCGGCAGGTTCAGGTGCTGTTGGTAGGTCTACAAATTAAGTGATAACAAATATGGCTCCGTTACTTTTTGACTTTTAAGATGTTATTACACACACATACATACATATCTTCACGCCAAGTCCCTTACGGGGTAGGCAGAGAGTATCGAGTGCCAGACCTCACGATCCTGACAAACCTGTCTTGCTTCCTTCACATTCATTACCCTTTTCATACAAACACGCCGGTTTCGGAGACTCTTGACACCAACCTTAGGATAATATCCGATTGATCTGATCGTGAAATGTCAGCCTTGGTCTCCCCGGGTACCTACATCCATCCACATTCGCATTGTATATCTGCTTTGTCAATCTTTCATCTGTCATTCTTTCCACATGCCCGAACTAGCGGAGCATGCCCTTTCGCTCGCACATTCAATGATCTTAACCTTTGCAGACATTTGTCCAAATACAAGATATACAAGCGTGCTGACAACACACAACCCTGCTTGACCCCAATATTAACATCAAACCAAGGCGATATGTTGCCATCAACCCGCATGCATGCTTTACAGTCTAAATACATTGACTGCACCGCACGCAGCAGAGACCCATCTATCCCATAATCTGGCAAAATGTCCCAAAGTTCCTTACGTACAACAAGATGTTATTAATTTTTAAAATGAAGTAAAACAAAAATAAAGAAGTTGAATCAACAAGAAATTATACCAACCATCAGATCTATCCATACTAGTCCATACATCCATACTAATATTATAAATGCGTAAGTCTGTCAGACAAATAATCTATTTGTCTGTGTGCTTGTTACATTTTCGGGGCTAAGCTGCTAGACTGAATTTTGATAAAATTTTATGTAGGTACATACAGTTCATTTCTTTTCGAGAAATCTAAATTACTATACTGGGGATAAAAGTCGTAATTATTATTCTAATATAAAATAGTAAATAAAAAAAATTACGGTTGGAGCAACGTAAATATGTTCAAGAGTAAATACTTGAAAACAAGCGATTCTAATCGAACATTGTCCCAAGTTCGGTGCAGTGCAACCGGTCATTATTGTTTTAATCTTCAAATTAAGTCCTATGACGCTCTGACGCTACAATATATACTATGTTCATATTTTGTGTTAAAACGCTCTGTGACGCTATGACGCTACAATATAGACTCTGTTCATATTTTGTGTTAGAACGCTCTATGACGCTATGTGGCTACAATATAGAATCTTTATATTTTGTGTTAAAACGCTCTATAACGCTTTTGCCTATAAGGGACGGGGTTCTATTTGACTGCCGTTGGTCGATGGGTTGGCGTACACACCGTACTCCAAAATCTAACCGTGAGCCTCGGGTTCTATTCCTGAGAAGGGCCAGCACGTTTGTAATCAACATTTAGATGTTTGCATTTTTGGCCTGAGAATCTATTACTTGGTCTGGTATTTTAGTATTTCTATGTATTAGCCTTGTTGACAAACACCTATTACACAAGCATATTTTAGGGTTATATTCAATTTGTCTAGGGATATTTATTTATCATGTGAAAATAGAAGATGTAAGAAGTGGCCGATGTGCTCCAGCCCTAATCATCCCAAATCATTTGCTAGATTGCAAGCGTTTGGGGTGTTTGGTGTTAATTTTTGTAATTGCCTCCGCGCAGAGTTGGGGGCAGCAGCGTTCCCTTCCATCACATCAGTCGGGATAGCTCCCCGGGGCTCTGGACTACTTTCTCAAACATTTATAATAAACATTTACTTTGCCTATGTTGTTTTTTCTCTATTATTATTTTATACGAATTTAATTAAGAAGTGACGTTTGCGACCTACATAAGTCAGTACACATTACCTGCAGTGTTCCACTTTGGAAATTTGTCTGCTCGTTTGCCTTCTGATTAAAATAACATAAATCCTCTATTACTCCCAGTCTCCTTTAAAGAATAACAGTTCCCTGTAACCAATACCGTAACGTAGACTGGGTGGTAGATTCCTTCAACATGTCACTCGAGTGACTTCTACAAACGGCGCGTATTTCTTATTAACGGGAAATCAGTTTGTTTTACTTAGTATAATAAAACATATGACCGAGTTGGCCGAGTGGTTAGCGTATACGTCTAACTCCGCAAAAACCAACCTCGTGGCTCAGGTTCGATTCCCAACGGGGACAGGTACTTGTGTGATGAACATTTAGTTGTCTGTGTTTCCGATATGGGTATTTATTAATACGGTCGGATTAGTTTGTCGCATTTGCGACTTTTAACAGTTTTACCAAACCATCAAGAACACATCCATTTGCAAAGAGTTGCCACCGATCTTCAGCATATCGTTAATATCCTCAGTTTACGAGCACGTCTATTCTGCGACTGTGAAGGGACAAAGAAGAAGAACGTTATTCGTAGAAGGAGAAGTCGTAACAGTCATAAAACCTACTCAGATATTTCAGGCATGTACTGGTAGAAAGACGGTCAAAACATGAAATAAAACATTTATGATTTAACCAGAAGTGTATATTCATTTTAATTGATTTTTCGATATTATTATGTGTTATGGGTATACAAAAAATATATAAATTTCTGCTATTTATTTTTCGACATTATCATGTGTTTCATAAAAAAAACAATGTAGCTGGTGTGGTGATAATTGGTAGATAATTAGTGTCGAAGGCGAGTTGTGTAATTATTTGCAATCTAATTTTGGAAATACTTCTAGACACATATCGCGAGCGAAGTTTTCAGTTTATTTCAGTTAAACAATAAACATCTCCCAAGTGTTCCCTTAGTGGTTAGTTTTAACTAGACGCGTAACCGGCGGTCAGACAGTTAACGGACACACAGTGATTGAAAATTGAAAATCTTTTCTCTAGCTACTCAACTTTATTCTGTAGTGAGATATCATTTTTTTATTGCTTAGGAACTCATACGAGCAGACGAAATTCCTAATAGATGTGTCCTACTAAACCTGAGGCCGAGCTGCTTGTAGGAAAGCTGTTAGTCTATCAGTAAGTTAAGTAATTGCTTTGTGGGTCAGTGTACTATTTAACATCTCTGAATTCTTGTAACTGCTCAAGCCAAAATGCCTTAACTTCATATTTCTGCCTGTGTTGAAGATGGTTGAGAAACTTTCAGCTTTAATAAAATGGCGGAAATTTGGCTTTTCGTTTAGTTATCTGGCAATTTTTTGTAGACTTTGTGTTTTAAATACAGCTGAAGTTAAAATCCTTTAGAGAATTATCAACACTGAAAAAATACAAAACAAACCAAGCCATTTAAACCACAGATAAACTAAAACAATAAATAACAGAACTCTATTAACAGAATGAAAAAATGTTAAAAAAAATCAATATACAAATTTGCAACACAAAAACCACGCCAGACATTCAATATTCAGAGCTATTTGAACTTTATGCCCTAGATTATAACGTGCTTTTTACTTTTAACTACAGAAAATTCATATACAATTTTCCGATTGTGAAGTTTAATGCTAACATTCGGAGCTTTGTGATTTTTATTATTCACAAAGCATAGGAAACGAGATTGTGGTTATTTTGTAAATATGTATCGCAATTTTTTTGATATATTCAAGCCCTCTTTCCTCGTGAGGTAACAAAAACATAACAATAACAAGAACGACTCGAACATGTACTGACTAATATTAATGTTTAACATGTACTTGGAACAGTTTAGTTCTTTTATGTCAGAGTTTAAAGTATCATGCCCATTCTCTCGATGTGTGACGATCTACATACTGTGCGATTCCAAAGACATTTCTCAACAAAAATGTCACTGTAAAAAATGTTAGTACCTAATTAAATTTTCTTAGCAGATTTTTTTTTCATTTCTGTCTATTAGCGTGTAAGAACGGAAACTAACAAAACATTTTCATCTTATATATAAAATTCTTTTGTCATAATGTTCGTTCCCGTACTCCTCCGAAACTGCCTGACCAATTCCATACCATTGAGTAGGTCTGAGAATCGGCCAACATATATTTTTCATACCCCTAAGTGATAAGGTTGACTCACTCCAATTCTTTTAATAAAACCACATTAAAAAAATAGCAGAACAACGTCTGACGGGTCAGCTAGTATTTATATGTATTTGTAAAGTTGTTTCAACAATCTAGTTTGTTTACAATTTAACACAAGCGTTTAAAAAAGTTTTGAAGTTCTACCGAGAGCCGATGATAAATAGTGTAAATCAAGCAAGTAATAATCTTCACCTAGAGGATATAGCTGCGACAGTTCGAGATAATATTCGTGACATGTAGTTACATAGCCGTTTGGTCACGGGCGAGCGGATAGCCGCCGCTCTGGGACTGACTTATGAAATTCTGTGAGAAGCTTTATTAAATTGGAAATAATAAATTATGTACGTATTATGAGTGGCAGGCTGTATCAAAAATAGATGCCACGGATTTCGTGGATTTCGACAAGTGTCCCAAAGGACTACCTAGTCGGTACCTGGGGATTATGGTGGCCGCTCAAATTTATGGAATTAAGGGAGAAAAACGATTCAATGATAAAAAAAATATCTTCACGCCCATATTCGCGAAGAGGTTGGCAGGGGCACAACAAAGGCACCCACGGTATATATAGCTATAGAAAGATATATCTTACAAATAAAAGTGTTCATTAAACAAATGCTTACTTCTGTCGGGAACCGATCTCGAATCTGGCAAAAGATCGGAGAATTTTGCGTGTATGCTAATCCCTCGACGAACAGGATCAACACAATATTAGCATAAACCATATTATAGAGATACAGTGTTGCCAGTATCGTAGTGTTTTGTGGCGTTTGATGTAATGGAGAACCAGGAAGCGGTCAGAGTGGTCGTTCGGTGTGTCTATTCCCATTGAAATACGATACATGTTGCCTACTCCGGAATTCAATATACCTAGATTTGACTTGTTTATAGACAATCGCACAATATGCGGATTTAAAGCTCGGTAAAGTTGTAAAAATCGCGAGATTAGCAACAAATTAGTCTTTAAAAAAAAGTGTGTGCGTGTACTAGCGTACACTCGTTAGAAGTGAAGAAGTGAAACTTCTTTATGACGTTATTTTTCGAAAAATAATTTACTGTATGCAACTTTACAGAAATTGGTTAAATAAAGTACTTCGAATCACGCGTGGTAGGGATAAGAACAAAGGTGGCACGTAACGGAAAAATGTGACGCGTAACGAAAAAATCTTCTACTAAAATTTTTTTCGAACCCCGATAAAGAAGTTTCACTTCAAAAATAGGTATATGCGGATTAATGTTGTTGAATATTCTTAAGCTTTTACCACGAATAGAAGCTCAAACATACTATTTTTTTTTCTAATTTTTTTTTTAAATTCAAATAACAAATTCTGAAAGCCGCTCGCACGACCCAGGTGGCCGTGGTAACCAGGAAGAACCAAGGCCTGTTTCTTCCAAAAATAAGCTCTTGCGAAGCGTGCATTTGCGGATGCTGGGTCAGCTAGAGTTGCCCGCGATAGAATAAAGATTATTACAGTTGAATTGCTCATATTATTGCAGTTGCAGAGACAAGTTCTCTGACACGGTAAACAAACGGCGCCACCGCCTCGACGCAAAATATGTTAATTTTATGTAGCCAATCAGAAGCAAGGGATTCACAAGACGGATAGGCCACTACCTCGCTGCTATAGGTCTGTGTAATGTTTGCATGTGTAGAAACGTCGCAGTCTTTCAGACTTAGACTTACCTTTGCGAGGTCCGACAGATATGTATGCAGGATTGTCCGCGGACATTTCCGTTATAGTTAATTTCCCGCTTAAAAATCAGATGTCTGAGACAAATGCCTGCCTCAATTATCTAAGCTCAAACACGAAAAAGACTAGCAGTAAAGTTGTGATAATCATAACTCTAAGCGATACGAGACTACAAATTGATTCTCATATTTATCTAAAACAAATCAATAAATTGTATTGACAATACATAAATAAACTTTTCCCGCCATAAATGGTGAAGGAATCTTGGTTAAAGATGGCCAACCTAATATGGCGGTTAAGATGGCGGCCACGTGCGTTCGCGTTCCACGAATCAGCTGTATTTGGTAACGGTTAGAACAGTTGATACTTTACAAACGAAGATAAGGTCTGCGGTAATTATATGTGCATTTGTAACATAATTAAATAGATTTCAAAATGATAAAAGCTTTCTCTCAAGTGTAAGGGTTGTGAGACTATAAACTTAAGCTTTACTTTATAAGCGTTTATCGCGCTGATGTTTTACAATTATTTATTTCAATTTACGTTTAGCAAATTTTAATTAAAAAAAGTAGTAAAATGCAAGAAACGACTAGCTGTAGCCTGGTAGCATAAGAGGTGGGCATCAGGTTGTGCTACAGAATGAAATACGACAGCGGAAAGCACTGACGTTGCGGCGACAGGAATAGATTAAACGGTTATACGAGCAAGTTGTTACAAAACTCTATCACATAGTAGTCGCGGTGTTAGTGACAAAATAACTAACGCTCGCATATTGCAAGGTGTTTGGCAGTAAAGCAATGGGCATATATTCTAAAGAAAACCAGTTTAAGGACGTTCTACAGAAAACATCATGAGCAGGAAAAAAGTTCATAAAGCTATAACTGCGAAGGCGAGACGGATGCACCATACAGCCTGATATATCGGCCACATACATCAGCGAGGCTCATCGTCTCCGTTTATTGCGGACAACATATTTGCGGTTGGACTATTTATACTTCAGCCCCTTATTTATTTGGGTATAATTTTATGTTGTATTATACTAATGATGCGTTGCCATCCTGAAGCTGCGACTACAAGTACACCAAAAGGACTAAACCAATTTTGACTAATTTAGGCATTGAAATTGACTAAGGTACAGTGACCTTGTTTCACCTATATCACATTGGATTTCTTCAATATCTAGTATATAAATATATAAATATTATTTGCTCCATTATTGTTAACTAGCTAATCCGGCGAACAACGTTCGCTTGGCACTCGATACTATTTGACTACCGATACTATTTTATTTCGAGTTATTTGGTCACTTTACACTGAGTGTTCTTTATTTTCTATACTACAAAACTCGCTCAACTCAACAAAAATGGCATGGCAATATGTAAAATACAGACAACAAATCAGAAAATTCAATAAATTAAATAGGTTATAGGCCCATGCTTTAAGGCCGAAACACACAAACGCGTTGCGGCGCCGCGCCGCTAAAATCGTCGGTTTGCGTTGCGTGGCGTCATAGAAGTATCTCTGCCATTTACCATAATGTAAAACTTATATTTACGAGTAATGTGTTATGTCTAGGTGGTAGAGTTTCGCAGCGACTCGCCCGGATTGGTACCACCGCCTTTCCTATTCCTGCCGCCATAACGTCAACGCTTGCTGTTGACGTTTTCCGGTTGGAGGTTAAGATAGCCGGTAAACTGACTTTGGCTCAAGGCCTTACATCACGGCCTCAGGTTGGCAACGCATCATTACCACCTTTGGTGGCTCTAGGCGACGTGAATTTCTTACCATCAGGAAATCCGTCTGCTTGTTTGCCTTCCAATATTATAAAAAAATCTTTACTCTGTTTTAAATAGACAGCGCTGCTACAATCGGCAGTGACGCTACTGCTGTTTCTAGCGGTGCGGCGCCACAATGCGGTTGTGTTTCGGCCCTTCATGATTTATATCTTAATTTGCATTTTGACTTATACCCTGTGAGAGGGGCCCAAAAATCAAAATTATTTTTGATTTGTTTTTAGTTTAAGGGATAACAGCTATCCTAAAACCTTTTTATTGGAACATAAAGTACCTACCAGTTAAATTTAAATACGGCCAATTTAGTAGATTCGTAGTGAAGCGCGGTCATGATACAAAGAGACAGACAACAATTCTAAAAGAGTGTTCAGCTGCCCCTTCTCAGTCAGCTGCATCTCCTTTTTTTATCTATTATCTTCAATGTACAGAACTAAGTGTTCTACAGTCCCCCTATCTGTTTTTTAAAGTATTGATAATTGTTACTGTTCATGTAAGTAGCCAATAATGAATACAGCATGAGCTATGTGTCTAGCCTCCATAACATCACAATTTGAACAGACAAATAAACATTAATTCGATGATAGTGTAGCGACGTAACTGCAACAAACGGCCGGTTCCTGGAGCGTTGCCAACACTGCGCTCAACAGTTCGCGATACATTTCACTTAATTTACGAAGTCGGTTAGTTTTTTAATAGCTAAATATATTTGCTTAGGACTGTCACAGTCATTGAGCTGTTGCGATTTTTGTGAAATTTTAAACTAATGGTCCTTTTTTTTGGTTTGTCGCAATAATTGTTTTTTTTGGCATTTCTTTTTACATTCACCATTAAATAAATGAATCACGTATTTTAAAATCGAAATTATCGCATCAAGACGACTACGGTGAACTCCTCTGAAACCATTCTACTGGTTTAAAAGATATTTTTTTGTATTTTTGAATATACATATTTACATACTAGCCGACCTGGCGAACTTCATACCGCTTTTCATTGATAGCAATTTCTGTAGGAAAAAAATGTTGTCTTTCCTATTTTTCCTGCTACTTTCTAAGATTTTTTCTTCACAAGAACCTTCATCTGGTAATATCGAACAAAACAAAAAAGAATTAGCAAAATTGGTCTATCCGTTCAGGCAAGAATCGATGACCACGCAAAATGGGATTATTTTTTAATAGAATAAGAAAACATATATACATATAAAAAAGAAGCTGTTTTATATTTAAGCTCGGAAGAAATAGCTAGAGGTATATAAATAATATACACTTTACAGTGGAATACACTCTAATACAGATGTACATCCTTTCAATTATATATAAACAGTTGTGTTGGACGACCTTCCACCAGGTGAACTGATGATCTGGTCTAAGTCGGGGGTAGTCACTGGATACAAGCGGCTGGTGACTGTAACTTGTGGTGCTTTTTGGGGGAGGCTTATATCCAGCAGTGGACGTCCTCCGGCTGAAGATGATGATGATCATAAACAGCTAAAATCATAACCTTTCCTTTGAGCTTGTCAGTTCGCATACAACACCAGAAGATGAAACTTAGTAAAAGTTGTGATCAAATCCTATGACTGGCCGGTAACCGCGGCAACCCACAAAAAACAGTTATTAAACGGTGACTCGGTGATTCACTACGGTTTGATTAGCGGCAGCTATGTAATCTACCACTTATCTACTCGGACCCGGAATCGAACTCGAGGAGTCATACGACCTTGGTGGTGAGCCATAGATACATTTATTTTGTCTTACGCTATAACAGAGCCAGCAAAAAGGCCCTCTCTAGAAACAACATCACCTATAGACACCGTAGATTTTAGGGGTTCACTACATTTTGGGTGAAAATTGTCAGCTGAGCGTGCGTACATTAGCTGATATCTCTAACATTAAAATTTTTGATATAGGCGACGCAAATTATCACCAAAAACTCCTCTTTGATAGCGTTAATTTTGCCTTCAATTTGATAGCATTATGTTACAAATAAACCGAACTTGCAACATTCCAGTTTACGCGACATTCCGCTGTTGTCATGGCGATTAGTATTATAATGTAAATTACTGATAATTTTTATTTCAACGAGGCAGAACTAAATTACCGTATAAACTGGTTTATTATCAGAGAAAACTAATACCAGTTTAGTTTGACATACTAGCTTCATACCCCACTTGGTCACGGTACATAAAGTTACATACCAAAAAATACGTAATTCCAAATTAATGGAAAGATCGTATCGCCAAATAAAGAGAATACGTTGAAAGTATTACGATCAGTATGGCGGTTTTGGAGGACGCCATTTTAGTGTGGACGACAAGACTTCGGAATATATACTGTTTACATTCAAAATCTCATTCAATCAGAAAAGTGTGGAGACTTTTTTAAATTAAAAAATACTTGTATGAGAAGGCCTCATTAATTGCAATATAACTTATTAATGTAAGACAATAAGTAAATTTAAAAAAAAACAGCAATGTTAAAACAAATAACGAGATTTTACGAAACGTCCAGAACCCTGACTACTATATTATCATTTTCGCACTACATCGTCCATTATAAATATAATATCTAAATATGTATGAAACTGCTCTCATAGTGATAGAACATATTTTAAGGGGCCATATACGCTAAATTACGTCAGCAGTTTACTGTTTTTTTCATACAAAGCAATCATGGATCTTGGTGACAAAAATAAACAAGATTAACATGAATATGCTTTATAAGACTAGTGTTTCCAAAACACGATTCATTTCACTTTGTTCGATAGAAAAATATCAAAAAGTTTACCCTTGTTTGAAAGCAAAACCCAACTGTCTACTTCAATTGTGAAAATATCGACACCAGATTTAACATAAACATAGGTAAGTACTATACCTAAAAGATAAGTGTTTCAGTTTTTATACTTTTTTCAAATTACTTTTATAGTGTCAAAAATTGTGATTTGTCGCTTATGACGTTTACTTTCGAGCGCAATATTTCATAGTAATCGTGGAACGAGAGGTGCGGTGATTGGCTCTTCTGGCTGAAGTATGGGGCCTTATTAGTTTTTTCAATAATGCCAATAATCAGCAAATTATTGTCAGGCTAAATGGTATGATTTTTTAAAATAGCTCCTTCCATTAACTTGACAAAGGAAAGGGGGGTTTGCTATCGTCCAAATAGCTCATATTTTGTAAGATAAAAGTATTCATGTCGAAGTCATTACACTCGTACCTACTTAAAAATTTGTTGTTTATAGAAGTTTTACTACCATTGTAAATATATTTTTATTTACTTCTGCATTAATCTAGAACTAACATCACCTTACTATAACTGCCACCTTAATCTAGTATTCCGGTGTTTGCGAAGACTATATGAAGTCTATGGTATGATTTCCGGGTTGGACAAATCAAAATGTGTTTTTATATTTCAATTTTCTAATATGGAGGTATTTAATTTTGTTAATAAGTAATGATAACGTTATCGTTTGAGTACAGGATCTCGCCTTGACAATGGCGCT